>CAJUYI010005679.1:0-15168 GCA_910591695.1 Galerucella pusilla
CATCATCATATTTGTTTTTGGATAATACTTACTGACACAGCATACTCCAATACCGCTAGCACAAGTTCCAGAAGCAGTACCACCTATATCACTACATTGTCGTCTTCGAATGCAAGTTCCTGTCAAAAGGCTGCCGCTTGTACAACCCGAATTTGCAAATCTCACCAGTCCAACGCCAAAAACTGAAAATTAAACTTGTAAGACGTGGAAATTTTGTGTGACTCGAATTGATTTTGAAACCCTAGAAATACGAAAACTATATTGTACTTACATCTTCCAGTTCTAGTATCTTCTGAAAGTCCTGCAGCTTCTAGATCTCCGACGTGTTCAGTATCATTATTAAATATTACTGCAGAGGCGTTAGAAAGAATTATAATTTGGAAAATTAAAAGACACTTTACTATAAAAATCATCGTATGTTCAAGGTTGGTTGTGAAGTAAAATGTAGCAAATAGTTGATGTACCACTAAATCAATATTTATTCTGTATGTAACAGTTATATATATCTTAGCACATTAGTTACTATTAACGTTATTTAAATAAGTGTGTCATTTTTGGTAGAGAATGCCGTTTTTCGGTAGCTGTGACACAAATTTAAAAAATGCACTGTGATTAAAGACAAGTTGACTAATAAATAATAAGGTGACTAATAATTAGGTAATTCCATAGATTTGTTAGGCTGCTGTGATCGATTGTATTTTTGTTTTGTTTTTGATATTAATTGAACCAAAATCTGTGATAAATTAATTTAAATTTTCTGTTGTGTTCAAGAATTACTTATATTTTTTAATCTTTTCCTAGAAGACACTAATAAAAAATTCAACAACTACGCAATTATGGAAATATTTTGAAATTTAAAGACGCGGCCACACTATGCCGCTCCATTGGCAGAGTCGATTCGATGTAGATGCGACCGTTAGTACTTGCAATAAGAAAGACGTATGCCAATGAAAATCGCTGTCGGTCTCCTTCAAAGAAAGACGGAGAGTGCGGGGACGTGCCAACCTCTGGCCTCTCGCGGCTTCAGTTGTGACTCAGACTTTCTGCCAGTTAGCATGTCCTTTCAAATGGAGTGATCGAACGAGACGTTTTTACAGTCGCTGGCTTTGCCAATGTAATTCCCAAAGGCAAATAGCGGCATAGTGTTAACGCGCCTTTTTTTCAAGGAGCCGTCCCTTCGCCGGTACCACCTCAGCCTCCTGTGCTTATTTTGGATCCTCCTAGTGTTCTGACTACAACCTATTCAGCCTGTATTAGCTCATACAGGCTCTTTGCTGGTTGGTTGTAGAGGTCTCACAGTTTCATAATATATGCTTCTGTTTCGGTGTCCTTTTTGCATCTTCTGCATGTAAGGTGGTCTCCGTTATACAGCCCTATTTTGTTTAGGTGCTCCTTTGTGGGAAAGTGTCCCGTAAGAAGCCCCGTTATGGTGCGTAGTTTGTTCCTGCTCATTGAGAGCAGCTCTTTCGCTACTTTTTCTGATGGTTCGTTCTTTTATGAATTTCTTCCAATGTGTTCGCCTAGGCGTATTCTCCCAGTGTTTATTGTGTTGTTCTTTTACCCACCCTTTTAACCAGACTTAGTGGAGTATCTGGGAATGCCCACAGCTGGTTCGGGTCCGTTCATCGGGGTTGACGATCCTGCTCTTGCGAGTTCGTCAGCTTTTTTATTGCCAGCGACTCCTTTGTGATATGGGACCCACTCTAGTGCTACACTGCTCCGAGTCGCCAGTCGTCTAAGGGCCAGTTGTATGTAATGTAGTTAACCAATTGATCAACTGAACCAGGTTCACATGTTGACCATAGTCAAATCAATCAATCGTTGTACGAAAGTTGTTCGTGTTGTGATCATTTGATCCACAGTCAAATTAATATTTTTATGTTGGTTATCCGAATCTCTAGTAACATTCGAGAATTTTATCAATATTGTTGGCACTAACTTGAAAAATCGCCACAGTTTTTGTATACTGTGAAATCGTAAATGAATGACAGTCAATGATCAAAAGCGTGCTTGGCGTTAAATATCATTTTGTGTGTTCTCTTGGAAGTGAAAAGATGGCAGATAAAAAAAAACAAGCGTAGGTACTCCAAATTTCAGTGCATCTGAAGAATCGACGCGAATCGACGCTGATTTCTCTAGTACAAAAACGTTAAGAGTGTTAAGAAAACGGATACAGAAAGTTCTCGGCATAAGAAAAATTTGTTGGCTGAAGAATCTAATTTTATCAGTGCAACTACACACCGAACAAGTGACGTGCTGTTAAAATATAGTAATATTAAAAAAAGAGTCAAGAAAAAGTATGCTGACGAAAAATGTTATGCTCAAGGCACTGGCGGTGGTCCATATAAAAAAATTAAATTGCAGTGCCTTTTGATATTCTGAATCTATCAAAAAACTCATTTTCCGTCCACTCCTTAAAATGATTTTTTCTTGCTCGAAATATGCGAGCGTTTCTCCTTAAACCTAAAACCCAGCATAAAATCTCAATAAGGAATAAAAGTCGTATACAAATAAGTAAATAAAGCTTCTTCTACTTCTCTTATCATTTCTAGAAAATCCTCATCATCCGTTAACTCTTCAAAATAATCCACGTTTTCCATTGTAAACAATAAAAAGTTGTAAAATTATAGGTTATATAAAAGTCAATTGTGAGCTAGGTCACATCAGAATTTGAAGTTTATTCAATGAACTTTAGTTAAACCACCATTTTTAGTTAACTCATGAGATAACCAAAATAATTATTGACTAAGTTTCGTACAACACTCTAATAGCTGTGATCGTGGGTTAACCATAGACATTAGGTTAACTATGCTTCATACAAATGGCCCTAAGCTATATTACCTTAGAGTTATGAAGTGCTTTAAGGGCAGCTTGACTGTCACTGTTTACGTGCCTTAAGACTGCATACAACTTCCTGAAAATATCAATAATTCCAGCTATCTGAAAGACATTGAAAGTTTGTCCAGTGTTCAAGGAAGGAAGTTAGGCTGATGTATCAAATTATAGACTAATTTCTATAACCTGCAACTTCTCAAATTTTATTAGAGTAAGCTACTGTATTGTTCATAAGATGCGACATAGGGATTCCTGTACAAAACTAACAAGCAAGCAAGCTTACTTTTTCACCAAATAGCGTTCATAAAAAATACTTAACAGATTTGGAAAGGTCGTTGAAAAATAAGTTCAAGTGCACTTTTAATTTACTTAAATTCGCTTTGGTTTAATGAAAAAATGTATGATTATGTTTAATAAAGTAGTACACACCATTTTCATGACACTCTCGAATAGGTACTGAAAACACCACAGCGGGGAATCGAACCGAGATACTTCACTTTCAAATTTCCTACGCTGTTGAAAGTATTCGAAAGTGGTATGAAATTAGAATTCGACCATATCTATCCATTTTTTTATTAAGCCAGAGTGAAATTAAGAAAATTAAATGTGCATTTGAAC
Organism: Galerucella pusilla; assembly: GCA_910591695.1. Taxonomy (NCBI): domain Eukaryota; kingdom Metazoa; phylum Arthropoda; class Insecta; order Coleoptera; family Chrysomelidae; genus Galerucella; species Galerucella pusilla. The sequence continues at coordinate 3,454 of CAJUYI010005679.1, forward strand.
TTATTTTTCAACGACCTTTCCAAATCTGTTATTGCTTTTTATGGAATCTATTTGGTAAAAAATTCAGCTCGCGTTTGACAGTTTTGTACAGGAATCCCTAAGTCGCATCTTATACAGGGTGTAACAAAAAGGCAGGTCATAAATCATACCACATCTTCTCGGGCTAAAAATAACTCGATCCAACCCAAGTTACCCTAGTACAAATGTGCATGCAGGAATCCTTGAGGCTGCAATTAGATATCGTCAGAAGCCATTGCTTTTCCAGAATATTCGGTTTTCGTTAGTAAAACGGTGCCGACTGTGTATTCAAGAAAATGGGGGCCATTACAAACATCTAATAAAAGCTACACATTTGTAAATAAATAAGATTCAATGGAAAATTTGGGACCCTCGAAAAACTTAAAAATTCATTGACTTTAATTTTTGTTACTCGAAATTTTTGAAGCATAATGAAAAATAGGCCGTATCTCGATAAAAACTGATAATTGTAAAAAGTACTAGTGGACAAAAAAGTTTCAAAAATAATGTGTTTGAATAATGGTGCCACAATAAGCATTAAATTGTAGCGTACACATAAATTTTGGGGGGTTTAGGGGATCTCAACTCCCATCAATTTTTAGCGGGGTGCAATAATTCCTTAATTTTTTATTAGGATGCTCTAATCATAAGAAAGCCACTTGTCAACTTTCATTATAATATGTCGAACAACTGTCGAAATATTTGAAAAAATCAATGTTCATTTGGTAACTTCGAGAGGTTGTAACTTTTTTCGCATGCACATTTCTACTATGGTAACTTGGGTTGGATCGAGTTATTTTCAGCCCCAGAATATGTGGTATGATTTAAGGCCTGCCTTTTTGTTACACCCTATATATAACACAGTGTATATTGACTTGCTACTAATGCGATTACAAATAAATAAGCACGGACTCATAAAAGGCCGGTCGACAACTACCGATTGGTCTACAATATAACACAACGTATTGCGGATTCTATTGATAGTAAACTAAAACGGGTGTAATCCACACGGATTTTTCGAAAGCCATTGATAGACTTGATCATGGTGAACTGAAAGCATTTGGTTTATCTGAGGTTTTATCTTTTAGTTCGGTGCTCTCGCGATTTTAAAAAAGTATCCACATTGAAAACTCAAATTATGCTTTTATAAGGTCCAAGCTGGAATAAATATGAATATTTATTGAAAAATTCTTAGCTTACTATAGAACCGAACAAAATTTCAATGTCAAAATATTTTATTATTCAACATATTGTTCTCTTGATTGGATACATTTATTACAGCGAATCTGCAACGTCTCTAGACCTTTCAAAAAAAATCTTTCTTCTTGCTCTGCAAACCAGACCTCCACAGCTTTTATTACCTCCTCGGAAGAAAATTTACGACCTTTTAAACTTTTTTTCAGTTGAGGAAAGAGATGATAGTCGGACGGAGCCAAATCTGGTGAATAAGGTAGGGTGTTCTAGTAATTCAAACCCTAAATCACGAATTTTTTGCATGGAAACATGAGATTTGTGTGCAGGTGCGTTGTCCTGCAAAAACAAAACACGTTTGGATAGCTTTCCACGTCTTTTCTCTTTAATTTTTTCCCGTAGAGTGGTCAGTAATGTCGTATAGTAATCTCCGGTTATTGTTCTACCCTTATCCAAAAAATCAATCAAAATTACTCCATGGCCATCCCAAAAAACTGAAGCAATAACTTTTCCAGCAGATTTTTGAACACGAAACTTCTTAGGTCTTGGAGAGGACAAAGAACATTGCTCACCAAGGGTTTTAAGCATATCTTCGTAAATCTGCTTACCTCTCAACATTTTTAAAAACAGGTACTTGATGATGGCTCGATACTCCAATTTTTCGATTTTCACAATTCCGGCGGACATCTTTTTTCTTTTAATTTATTGCGTAACTATGGTTTCCTTTTTTGACGTCCAACTTCACACTGACACTTCTAATGAGTTATTGTTCGTTGCTATGGTACCGCAATATTTTGTTTATGCATGGAACTGGTCTAGGCTAACTAGATATCAATACATCCTCGTATACATATATCGTGTGGAGTCCATTTTATCAATTTCACATTGAACGGATAGAAGCTGCTCAAAGGCGTTCTTTAAAACTGCCAAGTTTCAAGTGTGATGTTGTTTACCCCTCAATTGGCGCATCGCATTCAGATAGAGACATGGCTTAGTAAGATTGGAACTTGGACGTGATTATTTTGGTGTAATTCTTGTATAAAGGATCGTAAAAATTGTTAAAAACCCTTTCAACTTTTCAACTGCATACGATCAGTTGCTGAATATTTTTTTTCAATTTGTTATGCCATTTCACACTTGGTTTATCTAGTTAGGATTTTGTCCTACCCCATGAGATGGTGCAAAATCCAACCAACAAAATGAAACAGTAGGAAAACTGACATTTTTTTGACAGAATGTATACTTTTCAACAGCATTCGTGTAGTGTTATATTGTTTGAAAAATACAATTTAAAACTCAAAACGAAATATATTTCAGTACCTACAACTTTATAAATAATGTATTTGATTTTGAAGTTTGTAATTGTTCTCCAATATTAATACTGGACAGAGGAACACCTTGGGCGGTTTTCTTGTAAACTTTTTCTCTTGCTTCGAGTAGGCCTGGAAATAAAAAAGAACATTGAAGCATTAAGTCTCCAATACTGCATCTGTCGAGTCCGACATCGAAATGGCATTTCGACACAAAGAATTGAATAAAAGTACATAAAACATTGTCGCAATATTTAAAACGAATCCCTGAATTAATTTTTTTAAAGCCAATTCTGGTAGTTTAGCTAATACCAGGCGAATGCTTGACAGTAGTGTAATGTATCATTCTTCTAATCTTTAAAATCACATGTTTACGATAGTTTTTCCAGTTCCAAAACGTTTCACTTAAGAATAACCCACTTGAAGTTGCAGTCGTATGAGCGAGCTTGTCAAAACCACCTCTGTGAAATTGACATTAGACTTCAAATCAGTAGCGTAACGTTTATGAAACGATCGTTACGAGGCGACATAGATGAACAAGTCCGAATTTGGTTTCTGCGCAAGACAGTTGGCTAACTTCACGTGGCTTCTTCCTATGTAAAACGGAGATTGACAAAGCTTTTACTATCACGTTGAGACTACGAGAATAATTGATATCCTCTTTTGACTTAAAATATACTTCCAATGCTTCCAATATTTATTATTATTTATACTTGAATCTTCAATTTGAAGACCGTGGAAAATAACATGGCAATTTCGACGCTGTCATCTTTTCAATTTTTCTCTGAGGCTATCAAAAAGTAATTAAACATTTCTTTTCACTTGAACCGTATATCTGCTAGATTCTAGCTTCCACTAACTAGCTCACTCGGCGGTTTTAAGTTTATTTTAAAAACTTTTTAGACCAAATTATTCGATTTGCATATGTTACGCTGCCACCATGACAAGTATTATTTGACAACTGCCTTTGGTCGCGTTCATCACAAAATAGCGCTACCGAAGCGATAATCAATTTCCTTCTGAACGTGTGTTTTGTTAACTGATTGATGATGCATTAACTGTCATTTATGTCATATGTTAAAAACATAACATCGATGGCCTAAGTGCAAAACGTCGTATCCCCAATAACTAAAATCGAAAGATCATTGGACAACAAAGAATCCACCTTGGGTATATTCATAGATATCGAGGGAGCGTTTGATAAAACAACCTTTCCAACAATTACCCAGCAACTCAACTCCAGGGATGTACCTCTGGTAGTAGGAGAATGGATACTCAAGATGCTCTCTAGTAGAGCAATGTATCAATGTATCAATGTAGAAGACATCACAGTAAGAGGACTGGTCATGACGGGATGTCCACAAGGAGGAGTCTTATCACCCCTACACAGCAGAGCAAAAAGAGCATATGTGGCTTATGAGCAGTGTCGGATGACAGTGGGACGCACATGGGGTCTGTCACCCCGTGTGGTCACCTGGATCTACACTGCAATAATAAGACCCATGTTAACGTATGGAGCAATTGCATGGGGACCGAAGGTTCCACAAGCAACGGCCATCCAAAAATTATATTAAATACAGCGAATGGCTTGTTTAAACATCACAGGAGCCATGAGAACAACACCAACCGCAGCAATGGAACTAATTACTGGTCTGACCCCTCTGGACCTGTACGTCAAGGAGGTTGCGTTAATGGCCATGGTACGATTGCGCACGGCTGGTGTAAACCTCGAAGTAGGAGTGGGCCAATTGAGGTTAGGCCTATGGCAGGAAGCGCTCACTGCGCTACCTCTGCTGCAGGCAGCCAACGATGCAATTGAACCCAGGTCTTTGTTTAACAAACCCTACAAAAGTCAAATAAAACAGAACACAGAGCCAGATGCTGCAAATGCAATACGCATATATATATACAGATGGTTCAAAAATGAAAGAAGGCTCAGGATGTGGAGTTTACTCGAGAGCACTAAGCCTAAAGATTAAGTGGGGAATGGGAAACAATACCAGCGTGTTTCAAACAGAACTGGCTGGTATCTCAATTGCCACAAAAGAACTAACCAGAAGAGGAATTTCTGGCAAAAACATAATAATCTGCACTGATAGTAGACAAGCCCTATTAGCCTTGAATAGACAACGTGTTATATCGAGGCTAGTACTAGAGTGCCACCAAGATTTAGCTGACACTTCGGCAGATAACAATATTGTCCTGAGGTGGGTTAAAGGGCACGACAGGAGTAAAGGAAATCGCATTGCTGATTCTTTAGCCAGGGAAGCCGCTGGACTAAAAATTCTAGGACCCAGTGACACCTACGGCCTAACGACTTCGACAATTGCGGAACTAGCCAAACGTTACACCCATGTTCAATCCCTTAAGAGATGGGATGGAATAAAAGGATGCAGTCTTGCCAGGATCACCCTGGGAAGCTGGCGCCGAAGAAATATTTGGAGATGACCAGGAAAAACCTACGTTTAACAGTAGGATTTCTGACTGATCACTGTCAACTAAGGAAACTCCTCCATACTATGGGGCTAGTGGACACACCTCTATGCAGGATGTGTGAACAGGAAGATGAAACTGTCAGGCATGTCTTATGCGAGTGTCCGAAGTTATCGTCAATAAGAGAGTGTGTGTTCGGTGAGTCTTGACCTACACCTGCCGATATAAAGGATATGTCTCCTAGTGACCTGTCCACCTTCCTGAGAAGGACAGGATGGACAAATACCTAGGAGGACAACTCCTCGGGAGGATGTACAATGGGTCACATGTGGCCTAAGTGCTGTGAGCCTACTCACTCACCCTCCCTACTCTACAGATACAGAACTAAAATTGTTCAGTGCAAACAAAAAACCTGGTTTCGATAGAACTTTGTGTTTTAGCGCGTAAAATGAATTTATCAGGTAGCTGTGGCTTAAGATGATTTGCCAGAATGTGAAGGTCAACTCAATGCTTTTGAGTTTTGAGCTTTGAGCGCCAAAATCGGTTTTTTGAATATTTGGTGGGTTACGACGTTTTGCACTTAAGCCATCGATATAAAAAATTTTCTTTTGGAGATATTTTAGTTTGTATTTAAGTGAAAATGAATGAACAGCTGGAGGTGACCTAAATAAATTGTATGGTGTGCCAGGAAGCTCAACTCTTCATAGTAAGCTCCAAAGTGGTTAGCCCAATTTATTGCGATTAACTCCTATTTTTTAATGGTTAGAAGTAGTACCTATTTCATAATTTTCGTATATATCAAATAAAATTGAGTTGTTGTATTCATTGACATTTGACATTATATGTCGATGGTTTTATTAGCACGTTCAGCAGAATTACGAACTGATGGATCACTCTAAGAATCGCTACCTGATTAACTTTGTTGGGATGAACGCGACCTTCCAATTAGTTCGGGTAATCACATTCAGTATAAATAATATCCAAGATCATTACTTAAAAAGAGCTTATTTATACGTTTTTTTCGATGGCACAAAAGATTTTGATCGTAGGCCAATTAGATATTAAAAATCTAGCAAACCCGTGTTTTTTTTAATTCTCGAAAATTGGGATCTAATTGTGATCTAAACTTCATTGAATTTTTTTAGACTCGCCTATTTTTCGATTATAAATCTTACCTGTTTTGGATTTCTCTATTGAATGAACGACCACTGTATTAAAGTTCACTGTTATGTCTGTATAATCTCCATCAATTACGCTAAAAACAAAAAACAAAATTAATCCTAATTCATTTTCAATTTTTGTTGCCTATAAACCCGAGCTTCATTAATCAATAACAAAGACTCACCTTATATCAATGCCCTCATTTTCCTCGACATATTCAACATTCACGTAAAAATAGTGGTTATAATTTGTGTAATTGAAACTATAGTAATCGTCAACGTAAAGGCGTCCAGAAGCTTTAGAGTCCTGTGAAATAAAAAAATTTGTTGATTTGAAATAATTTTCGGTCCCAATGAAAATTAACAATATTTACCTTGTCAAGGTTAACGTATATAGCAAAAGGATCGTTTATTGCTGCAACAGCGGATTTTCTTAATATATCTCTCCTGAAAATTATACTTCCAGCTCTGTAGAAATATGGAGACTGGAAAAAAAAATTGAATTAGTTTTTAAGTTATTACTTGGTAAGAAGTGGTTATTCATCAAATATACACGAAGAACTGCTTGACAGGCAAATCCAGAAGAGAAGAAGATACAAACAAATCCACCTTAGATGTCTTGTCTTCTTTCTTAGAAGACCTAGCTTTAAAAGCTTTAAAAGAAGTGAAAATAGAGATTAAATTTGATATCACTTCATATATGATCGAATGTGTTCAATCCATGTTAAATACAGACAAAATCTTTGAAACCTGGCGATCTAATGGGACATCATTATATGACCTTGAAGATTTTTAAATTTGAATTCTGGGCCCGTATTCTTAAGGGACTAGTGAGAATCTCACCAATGAGATAGGTGTATTGCATGGTTGCCTAAAACATGAGAGTTTCAAATTTGTCATATTTTTAAAGGCAATAGTGAGATCTGCAATATCACCGGACGAAATCCAATACGCATGTTTCTAAGCTTCTCACCGCTTTTGGCGAGATTCTCTATCGGTCCGAACCATGAGAGATTGAATCTCTCTCGTTTCAGGCAACCCGTAATGCATCAATCTCATTGGTTAGATTCTCACTAGTCCCTTAAGAATACGGGCCCTGGAGGGTAGAGGTAAGGAGAACCGTCTTGTATGGGAGCAGAGTTGAAAAAGTGTCCAGCTGTATACTGACAATAAAGCTTCAATTATCTGCCAGAGTAGCGCAGGCGTACAAAAAAATCTAATATGAACATAGCTATTGTAGACGGAGTGAAGTGTGCGAAGTTTAAAAATTTAAAAATTTTCATGACTAGAGTAGTTAGTAAAATACCCGTATACAAAACCTCAACTATTTACCTTGTTTATTTCTCTATCTTCTTCTAATCACTTTTGGCGCTTTCTTTAAAAAGTATCCTAAGGTGCCGCAGCGCCACCCTTATTGGACGCGCTGTTACGGACACTTTTTCATACACAGAGACGGTTCTCCTTACCTCTACCCTCCATAATTTGAATATACAGTGACGAAATTAGACTCCGTTTCACATAAAAAGAAACCATGTGAAGCTACAGTCGTATGCGCGAAATTGTTGTCAAAACCAGCGCCATATTGTGAAACTGACATTCAGCTTGAAATCAGTAGCGTAACGTAACAGTAGCGTAGCACAAAATTAGAATCTGTCGGCCTTGACTGGATAATTTTTCTTTTAACACCAACAAGTTTCTTAGGAGGCGCGGTTTTAGATCAAATAAAACACAATAATAAGAGATTAACTAGCCGTCTTAAAATATTCCAAAAAAAAATTGGATCGTAAATAATTGCTTGAAACACAACCTCAAATGTCAATAATAAAATTGATGTCGTCATGAAAAACGAGACCGATTTTGGTTTCTGCGCAAGTCACTTGGCAAACTTCACGTGGCTTCTTCTTATATGAATTGGAGACTACCTCATGGAGGAATTTAATGAAACTGTTAATGTAAAGGATATTCCAAGGTCTGGTAACCGCAAATTTAAAGATACAATTTGGAATTTTCTATTGGTTGTTCAAGAAAACCCTAAAACATTTACAAATGTATTGGCAAGAAGTCATAATATTTGTATATAATCTATAGAAACATACACATCTATTTTGATGACCATGACACGCATACGCTCTACCGTTATACAACCTGACGTAGGATCTGGTATAGATTGAGATGTAACCTGTGAGGTTCACTGCTGCAGGAAAATACGGACGCAATCTCTCCAGAATATGCATCCATAGGCCCTACAAGGTAATCATCAAATATAACACACAAGACACATCAGAAGAAGGCGCAATCCGCATCTTCACGGATGGCTCTAAAACCAATATGGGCTCAGGATGTGGAATTTACTCCAGATCTCTGAATCTAAACATCAAATGGGCGATGGGCTGTAATGTCAGCGTTGCTCAAACAGAGCTCACTGCTTTCTACATCACCGCAAAAGAAATTACTAAAAGAACCACCACAGGTAATAAAATTCACATCCTTGCGGATGATAGACAAGCACTACTAGCATAGGACCACGTATCACATCAGGCTTAATACTGGAGTGTGATCTGTCCCTGATCGAAGCCTGTAGCAACAACGAAGTCACTTTAGGCTGGATCAAGGACCACAGTAAATCGAAAAGTAACCACATTGCCGATTCACTAGCCAGGAAAGCAGCCTCCCAAAAACTGGCACTTACATTGGTCTGTCGGCGTCGGCTATGATTGACCTAATAAAGGAACACTCCCTTGAAAAGTTTAAGGGTAGATGGGACGATGCAGAAGGTTGCAGGCTTGCCAAGGAGCTGCTGCAGTATCCCGACAGGGAAGTAGCCAAAAAATACGTGACTATGAACAGTCAGAACCTTCGGACAGCCACGGGTATTCTGACCGGTCACTGCCATCTACGAAAACTCCTCTACAGACTGGGTCCGTCTGACACTTCACTTTGTAGAGGATGTGAACAGGAAGATGAGACTGTCGAACACATTCTTTGTGAATGTCCGACACTCTCTCAATTAAGGTTTTCTGTATTCGGCGAGTTCAGGCTAACACAAACCAACATGAGTGAGCTTACTTCCGGCGACGTTATCGCCTACTTCAAACAAGTAGGCTGGATGACGAGCTAGAAGGAAGTCTGAACCTCAGAAGGATGCATAATGGGTCAATTGTGGCCTAAGTGCTGTGAAATCACCCACCCTTCAAATTCTTACAGATACCGATAGAAACTATTTCGTAATGTGAGCGTATAATTTCAACAAAACGTCAAAAACTTCTTCAGTTACTCGTTCCGCTTTGCTACACTTGTGTCTCAGAAAACTCGTGACTAAAGTAACGTTTTTGACACTTGGTACTTAATATACTATTTTGTACTTATTTTGGTTGACCACCCTTTCACGGCAGTCACCGCTTGTACTAAAAAATATGGGAAATACTTACGGTTTTGATATCGACTTTAGTGTCATGTGAGGCTCCAGCTTGTAGTACATCCCAAGATTCATCGTCCACTCTGTACCAATAATCTTTATCTGTATCACTATTTTTTCCTGGTATGTATACATCGACAGAAGTTACATTTTCTTCGGTAACTGCAACTCCCAATATATCCGTTCCTAAAAAAATATTTTTTTAATAATTACCGTTATGTAGGTATAAGTTTAGTTCACTATCGTTCTTACACTAACCGCCGATGTAAGAAAAATCTACCATAGGCGCGGATATTTATGATTTGTAGTCAAACAGCCTTTGAAGCACTGAGCTCTTATGTAATTTGTTCCAAAATGGCGTGGGACTGCCTAGACAAGCTCAATGAGCTAGACGAGAACAATATGGATGTCAGGATACACTGGAATAGAATAAAATGAAATAGCAGATGAACTAACAAAGATGGGAACTGAAATACCCTTTTGGTTTAGCTCCAATGTAATGCTGGAAAAATTGGCAAACCCGAAAAAAAGAGATCAGCGTTAAGAGTTTTAACAGGCATCCTAACGGGACAATGTCACCTTAATGGGCATCTGAAAAATCTTGAAATAGTGGAGGAAGAAGAATGTAGATTTTGTGGCCTGGAAGAAGAAACCTCTATCCACATACTTTCTAACTGCAAAGAGCACTTCAGAATCCTAGGAATCAGCACATGGGAGATTACTGGATAGAAGAGGAACATTTGTCTAAGTTAAAGCCTGCAGATATCCTGAAATTCCTTCAAGAAATAGCTACTCATCTCTGAGACTTTTCCCAAGAGCTAAACAGAAGTAAGGGGGCGCAATAGATCTTTTAGGCTTCAGTAAATGTCACCCCAATATTTATATACATACCTACAAGTACTTGGGTGTCTTTGTCGTTAACCGTTGGATACTCGTAATAAAGAGGCCTGATAATCGGATCCCCTGTTCTGGTATGTTCGTAGAAAAGAGTATAGAAAGTTGGAACGTGAATATATCTCAAATTCAACGTGTTCCTAAGAACTTCCTGTACTTCTTCGGAAAATAAGAACGGTTCACGTCTTTTGCTTTCTCTACTTGAATGTCCTCTGAAGAATGTCAACCAGATTGCTCCCTACAAAAAAAATGTGATAAAAATGGAAATACACAATATGTCAAATAGTTATTGAATGTAACATACTTGATACCATCGTTGTAAAAGCTCGTCAGATGGGTCACCGATAAATCCACCAATGTCAGCTCCACAGAAAACCATACCGATCATATTGGCAGTCATACATTCAGAGTAAGTGTTGGCAAAGTGTTCCCAGGTAGCGGTGTTGTCTCCAGTCCACATAGCTGCGTATCTCTGCGATCCGGCAAAATGCGATCTCGTTAGTATAAAAGGTCGCTTTTCATTATTATCTCTATCTAATAGTCCTTTATGAGTTGATCTTGTCTGAAATAAATAATTTTATTATTGTATTGTGTATTATACACTGTGTTATTTATAAGATGGGACTTAGTGATTCCTGTACAAAACTGTCAAACGCTAGCTAACTTTTTTACCAAATAGTTCAAATGCACTTTTAATTTTCTTAAATTCGGTCTGGTTTAATAAAAAAGTGGATAACTTTGCTTAAAATAGTCGAACTGCACTTTCGAATACTTTCAAGCGCGTAGGAGAAGCACAGGAAATTCGAAAGTTAAACGTGAAGTATCGTGGTTCGATTCCACGCTGTGGAAAGTGTTATGAAAATGGTGTAAGTACTCCTTTTTTAAACATTTTTTTTATTAAACCAGAGCGATTTAAAAAAAATCAAAAGTGCATTTGAACTTATTTTTCAACGACCTTTCCAAATCTGTTATTACTTTTTATGAACACTATTTGATAAAAAAGTTTAGCTCGCGTTTGACAGTTTTGCACAGGAATCCCTAAGTCACATCTTATAAATAACACAGTGTATACTACACTACACTATACTACAGCATGATATTTGTGTTTTATTGAATGTTTCGGTGTGTTATAGCGAGGGACATTATGTGTTATTGGATATGATAACGTTCGATTGAGTATTCTTGGTCGTTTTTGTGTGTAATCGAATGAAATATTATCTAAAAGTACAAGCATACATTTTGCTATTGGTGGGAATTGACGCTTTATCAGGTCCCCTAGCACCTTGCATTCCTA
>CAJUYI010005680.1:235-15167 GCA_910591695.1 Galerucella pusilla
AAGTCTTGAACAACTATTGTTCAAGATAAATGCGCCAGTGTCTTCGTATATGATTTTACTATCTACTCGTCATGCATGACTATTCAATAATATTCTTTAAATTGCTCTTATTGCCCTATCAATTTACCATTCCAGTTTTACACTAATTTTCTTATTTAATGACTAACGAATGCATGTCGTGGATTAGGCCACGTTAAAAAAAACGCATCGAATCCTCTACCTCCTGGGTGATGTGGAAACGAGGATACATATGTCATGCTAAGGACCAATAACAATTTTTGAATATGAAACGCAAAAGACTACGTGTTTATCAATCTATTTCTGATTTTTTTTCCATGGACATCATTATTTGTAGATACAGGAGAGAAAATGAAGTAAAGTTTCTTTCTTGAAAAAAGTAATTTTTTTTTTCCCACCCTTGGAACGTTTGTCGGCAATTTTTGAATATGACACGCAAGAGACTACGTGTTTATCAATCTATTTCTGATTTTTTTTTCCATGGACATCATTATTTGTAGATACAGGAGAGAAAATAAAGTAGTTTCTTTTTTGAAAAAAGTAATTTTTATTTTTTTTCCCACCCTTGGAACGTTTGTCGGCAATTTTTGAATATGACACTCAAAAGACTACGTGTTTATCAATCTATTTCTGATTTTTTTTTTCCATGGAGATCGATATAATATTATGCAGACACAGGAGAAAGAATATGTAGATACAGGAGATAAACATTTCTTTGCTGTTGAAATATTACGTTCACAGGTGAAAACACAATTTTTTTTTATATATAATATCATTGATTTAATACTTAAATAAAATAATTGCTTCAATATATAGGTTTTGTTTATTCTGAGAGTTCGATTCCCCCCGTATAATTTACTGGTAATCATCAGTTGACTAATAAACCAGCACATCTGTGCGCTGTTGCCGGTTCAGTCATTTGTCTCAGATCTGCGTTTGGAGCTGGAGCTTCTCGTCGATGTTTCAGCAGTAAGCGGGCCCCCACTGGCCCACTTCGGCATTCCCTTCAAAATAGCTCAACAAAGATGTTACGTTACCATCTCTTGACATTTACTGTTCAGCTGCTTCGGCATTTTATTAACTACACACCATGATAGACAAAATAAAATATATTTCTCTATGCTACACACTGCAGAATTGCCTAGATAGTTAGTGATGAAAATAATTGTTTTTTCAATCTTAAAGAAGCAATGAATTTAAAAGCACTAAAAAAACTTGTAAACATTAGACGATGATCGAATGTCAATAAACGTCAAAACATGCTGGGGAATTTTACCAGAAAATGTTGTGTGAGGCACAAAAAACAATATTAATAAACTTTAAACTTCAAATAGGCGAAAATGTTTAATGATAATTAAAATCAGACAAAGCCAAGAAAGGATCTTGACGTTGGAAACACATTGTCTACTAGCATTTGCATTACCAAATCGTCATCATCCATTTTAAAAACAATAAATAAACTCCACAAACTGAACGATTAAAGAAAGTAGGTACAAAACCTAACCAATTAAACTACAAAAAATAAACAAATAAACTCCAAAAACTAAACAATTAAACTGCAAAAACTAAAAATGAATTCAATATTTAGTCATTATTTTATGGACTGAAAAGTAAATAGGCACATGTGGGGTGATTACATTATAATCTTCCTTTATCTATCTAATTGTATGACCAAAGACAATGTGCGCAAGTCCATTCTCTCAGAATCTAACAACAATTTCTGATTTTTTTTTCCATGGACATCATTATTTGTAGATACAGGAGAGAAAATAAAGTAGTTTCTTTTTTGAAAAAAGTAATTTTTATTTTTTTTCCCACCCTTGGAAGGTTTGTCGGCAATTTTTGAATAAGTTTCTTTTTCTACTACCGTGCGCTTTAACCCACTTTCCCGCAAGCATTTTAGCTTTGAAAGTGTCACTTTCCCGCACTAGTGCGGGAAAGTAAAATTATGCAAACTAAGACCTTATTAGATAGTTTTTTACTTCGGAAGTTATAACTATTCTTACACCAGATGAATAAATGGTCCATCAAATAAAATCAACATGTTTTCTAGCTTTTTGTAGCTTTAAAGTAGTGTGACAAAACAACTATCAAACCACCCGGGTTTGATATAAGAAAAATATATCAAATGAAATTATTTCATCTACAAATGACTTAATATTGTTGCCGTCACCTTCATCGTCATCTTTATGTGACCTGCAAACGATGCCATCCTCATCAACGTCATTCACTCACCAGTTAACACCAGATAACTCCACTGGACCGGCAATTTTAAGAAATTCAAAGAATGCAACAAATTGTGTTTCTATTATTAATATTTATAATAATAATAATAATAGTTTTTGGTCTAAATTTTTTATATGTATGTTAAAATAAAATAAATTTTGAAAAATGGGTTGATATACTTTTTTGTATATACGGTCGTAGAAAAAATAATGTTCCTAACTCATGCGTAAAGTGTCTTTCCCGCCCTTGACCGCTTGCCCGAACTCCGCTTCGCGTCGTTCGGGTCAACTGCAGTCGCGTGCGGGAAAGTATCACTTTCCGCACTTGTTAGGAAAATAACTATTTTTGAAAAAAGTAATTTTTGTTTTTTTTCCCACCCTTGGAACGTTTGTCGGCAATTTTTGAATATGACACGCAAGAGACTACGTGTTTATCAATCTATTTCTGATTTCTTTCCCATGGAGATCGATATAATATTATGCAGACACAGGAGAAAGAATTAAGCAAATATTGATATATGTAATAATTCATACGATTGTTTTGGAGCAGCTCTAGTGTGGCAAAACAAAACAATACGTCAGTAATTAAGTTCGCTGGTTATTTTTATGAAAATAAAGCAGAGAAAACAAATTATTTTATATGTAAAATATTAAACTTATACGTTCCATAACATATGCCCCTCGTAAATACGGTCGACTCTCAGCGGCTCAGCGGTCGAGCGGTGTTGCCAGATCAATTTCACTGGTTTGGAGCTAGGAGCTAGCTTCTCACTCGTTCGCGCGCGCGAATTGCGAAACGTTGACACGGCGCGCTTTCATGTGGAATATGTAGATGGACATGAATATAATAGTATATTATTGAACGAGCAATTTATAATAGCCATAATTCACGATGGGTGACGTTTCCGTCACGAGCCGCAGGCGAGGGGCGCAAGTCACCCAAGTGAATTATGGCCATAAATTGCGAGTAGAATACTATACTTTGTCCATGACACTTAATTTATTTATTAATAAATAAAAGTCATTACTAACCTCAAAATGTTGTGGCAGCTACTTTAAATAATTTGACATATATAGAGATGGGCGATACTGTAGAAAGTATCAATACAACGTACCGTTATAAATATATTGTTTTAAAATACTTAATATTAGAAAATATCGTTATGAAAAGTATCAATACTAAAAATTACAATATTTTATAGATACGATATATGTCAGAAACAAATTTCCTGAACAAAATACACAGGTTTAATAGTATATTTCATATTGTACCCCCATCTCTAGTCGTGAATTATGAACCATAATACACTACAGTGTATTATGAACCATAATTCACGACAGTTGATATATGGGTAGCATATACCTTTAGTTAGGAGGTAAAATATTGACTTATTATTAGGTGGTCTTGGACAAAATGATTTTTATTTCATATGATGTTTTCCAAGAAGGGGAAGGGAAGTCAGTATATATGCTTATGAATAAATTTTATAATTCAAAGATCTGGATTGATTGAATGATACCGCGAGCGAAGCGAGCGCGCCGGGTCGACGTTTCGCAATTCGCGGCGCGCATTCATGTGGAATACAAATTACTAGACACTTCTTCGAGAAGGGGAAGGGAATATATCTCTTCACCTCAAATTGCCTGACTTCATGGGATTTCTACTAGAGCAAAAAAAATATCATAATTCAACACATACCGTTTCCCGACCAACTGACACAGATCAAAGTGTAATTCGCGCGCGAATTGCGAAACGTCGACCCGGCGCGCATTCATGTGGAATACAAATTATTACACACTTCTTCGAGAAGGGGAAGGGAATACATCTCTTTACTTCAAATTGCCTGACTTCATGGGATTTCTACTAGAGCCTACCCCTTAAAACATAAGATTTTTGCATGTTTTTTATCATTGCGAACATCTATATTGCTTTATTAAAATAATGAATACACCCCCGAAGCGTAAATCTTGGAATTTAAAATGACTTTTTAGCTGAATACACAGCACATCAGTGGCCAGAAATTCCAGGAACTCTTGCCATGTCACCATTTAATTTCTGTTATTCTGTCACTGGTTATGTCAAATGTCAGTTATATTTATTTTTGTTGCCATTTTCGATAAGATTTTAGTAGCATTTCTAGTTATTTGTATCTCTATTCTTCTTATTACTTTTTCCACTGACATCTGACATAACTAGTGACAGATAACAGAAATGAAATGGTGACATGCCAAGAGTTCCTGGAATTTTTGGCCACCGATGTGCTGTGTATTCAGCTAAAAAGTCATTTTAAATTCCAAGATTTAAGCTTCGGGGGTGTATTCATTATTTTAATAACGCAATATAGATGTTCGCAACAAAAAAAAAACATGTAAAAATCTTGTGTTCTAAGGGGTAGACATTAACTGTCATTCTTGTCAGAAAAAGCACTTTTTGTTGGCCACACTGACCGTAGACCTACGATATCTATACTCGATTTGAAATTGGTTGATAGTAATAAATCATTAAAATCCGTCAAACACGTATACAAGGTGGTCCACCTAAATTGCCAAGTTTTAAATAGTATATACATTGAAAGTATAGACCCTTTTGCATTTATTAAACTTTCCATTCCTATAGATCTGATAAGGGCGTCGAATACAAAGCTTAACCCGAGGCTCGAACAATAAGCGGTAGGATTCTACCTGTGATGTTTTGCACTCATGCACGTGCTTTCGGGTGGGTTTAAGTTTATATTAAACACAATAATTATATAATTTAGTGAACATTCGGATGTGTGGCATAATTTGTTACCCTTGTATTTGAATAAATATAATACTAATAACAATAAAGCAACCAATAAACAAGTAAATTTGGAAAAATGTTTCTATTTGAAATTCTATAAAATTTATAGTAAGTCATTACATTTCTTCGCTTTAAATTAATCATCATCAGAAAATGAAATATCTGAGGGACTGTCTTCTTCCCCTAAATTGATAATAAGTGGTTCGACCGTTTTCTCCAGTAAACTATCCAATTGCCACATTTTTTCCTCCTCCTTTATTACATGCTCTATACATCTTTGCCACTTCCCCGCGTTGACTTCTTGAAGCGCTTCTTCAAAGAGTTTTTGAACATCACTCATTTTATAAGTGGTATTTTTTCTAGCCACATAACCTTTCACATGAGCCCATACCAGTTCGATCGGATTTAATTCGCAATGGTAGGGGGGGAGCCGAAGCACTATTATATTTTTTGGCCATTTCGTCAACAACATATTTTTGAAACCGATGTTTATGGGTGTTTACAATTGATAGCAACTCCTTTTTAACCATATTGTCCTCAAATTGTATTTGTTTCTCCACAAGCCACTCGATAATTTTTGCTTTTCGCCAAGCAGTTGTAGGCATCTTCTCCAATCTTCTGGAGTGATACGGATCGTTATCTAACACAATGACGGAGCCAGGTGGAATCAGCTCTATCAATTGTTCGAAATACTCCTCAAAAACATCAGTATTCATATCCTCGTGGTAATCGCCTGTGCGAACTGATTGGAATGATAATAGTCCACCTTCTAAAAAGCCATTGGAGCTACCGATGTGAGTTATAATTAATCGTTTTCCTTTTCCAGAGGGCGGATTTATTCCTGTTGATAGACCGTCTAAAAATGCTTGCCGGTGAGAAGTCACATTTTTGTCTGTCCATATTTTTCCAACTGTGTAGCCTTCGTTCAGCCATGTTTCGTCCAAATAGAAAATTGTTTTGTTTTCATCGCGAAATTGTCTTATTTTTCTCAAATAATTACGTCTCCAACACACTATTTCATCTTTTTCGAGCAAATGAGACTTCCGACTATGAATTCTCGGCATAATTATTTTAACCTGTTATGACAATAATGATTACTATAAATAGGGTTCAAACCGGCACGTCAGGTAGGTGCGCCTATGGAATCGGCTGCTAAAAATGATTTATTACTATCAACCAATTTCAAATCGAGTATAGGGTGCCTTCATAAACTTACTCGCGAGTCGAGAGTTAACTCTATTTCGTTCATTTACCTACTCTAGATGACGGGCTGGACATCTAGAGTTAACTCTTTTGCGTTCAAAAACTTAATAAATACCACTCCCGAGTTAACTCTTCCGACTCTGCTATCCGAGGAGAGTTGGTTTTAACTCTGACAAATGACAAGTAGTAAATACCTATTTTGTTGTAAAATATTGTTGTTTGTTTTGTGTTTTGGGTAAATAATCCAAGGTCTATTTTTTAATTATTACTTCTCTTGTTTACAGTAAAGAAATATTAAAGTTAAATTTATAAAATAATGAATACCAACTAACATCAAACAACTCCAACATGTAATTCCATGCATGCATAGCAACAATGGCTTTGTTTTCCATCCTATTCCTAAAAATATTATTCAGATAAAACAGAAACAAGCAAAATAATTTTCTTTGCTTATAACTTATAACCACAAACAACAAACTAAAAAAAGTTTGGTTATGCCATCCATGGCCATGGCACACACAGCGACATTGATCGACACTTGACATTGGAGATTGGAGTAAGATTTTAAACGCGTTTACTCCCATAGTTCGAGTTCATCTACATGGCCCACCATGGCCATCTACAATACAAGGCCGGAATGCTGAAATTTGGCAACAGTGAATAGTGGGCCGATCAAGTCAGATTTTTATCATGGCGAGACCGTGAAATCAGTCGATATAATATTTATTTACGTTTATAATGCGCGTATGTTGATAATTCGTGATATGTAATAGGTGATCTTAAGTATGTAATAGTATGTACAATCTTTTTAAATCAAGTTTATGAACTTTGTGCTCGTTTTTTCGCAGTTAACAGCCTGACAAGTTCAACATAAGACTTCTGTTTGTGTTTAGTTTTAGAGGTAAGATATTTGATAATATATATAAAATAAAAAGATTTTAGCATCAGTATAATTTGTAAACATACTCTCTGTTCTGTGGACTCATATAAAATATAAGGCATAACATGGTAATTGTATCAAATAAAGTATGGTTATAAATTTTCTAAAACTCATTGAAAATGTTTAGAGATGACTTGAACCAAGACTAATTTTTATATTATTATCCAATTTGTGATTCTTGTTAAGCCATCCCACATTGGACTCACCTAAATGAAGTATATTTATAAATTAAGCCAATAAGGTAATTACTTATGTACTATTAAATATTTTATTTTGTTGTAGATGCCTGTGAAATGTTTGGTACCAAGTTGTACTTCAAGTTATGCTCCCAACAGTGAAGGATATATTACAGTATTCAAGTTTCCACAAAGTAATGAGGTGAAGAACAAATGGTTGAGAAGTATCCCACGTGCAAACTGGAAAGTGGGAATCAAACATCAAATTTCATTCACTGAAGTGTACAAGGATAAGGATGGTGATAGATATTTACAAGGAAAAGACCTGTATTAAAGGAAAATCTAATACCACAAATATTTCCCAGTCACCCAAAATATCTTTCAGTAAAGAAGAATCCAGCAGCAAGAAGTAATCCTGGAATATGAAGAAGGGTACTAGATAGACAACAGGAACAACAAGAGGAATTGTTGAACAGTGATGTGATAGTGAATGTTTTAAATTTGTGTGAACAGTTTAAATCTAAATTGAGTGTTCATTTAGAGAAGTGGCAGTGTCATCAAAAAACAAACTGTATATATTTATATCTGATCAGATTTGGCAATGATAAACCAGATGTAAGGTGTAGTATAAAAATATTTGAATCAATGATAATCGAGGATATCGAGGTAAGAATAGAGCAAAATTTATTGCATAAAAATGCACAATATGGACAAATTCAATTCAATATTAATAATCTTGTGCTGTTAAATATTTGTAAATAAGATGAACAAGTAACCACACATGAATTTGTAGATATTCTTTATGATATTAGTTTACTAATAACATCTCGGCAAGTATCAAATTTAGTAGTTCAGTTTAGAGCTGGTTATGTAAGTCTCAAAGTTTCTAGAAAATTAGAATGTCTAAATTGTATAAATGTTGTGGTTAGTGATCAAACACAAGACCATGAGGAAGGTCAAAGTTAGAGGCAGATTAACTATTCTATCTGAACCAGTTTTCTTTTATGAAGAAATGACATTATCTATTTTAGCAAATATTTTTATAAATAACCATTTAAAAACAATTGAGGATAAATTACAAGCTAATAAGAAACATATAAATAATAATCATGAAACAAAATGTAAACAAAGAAAAATTCTTAATTACAATAGCTCTGTACATTCTATCTAGTTTAATAATTTTAAATACCCACTATTTATTTACTTCTCAAGAATTCTGTTGTACCCATATTATTGTATGTAGTTCAGTTTGTATTAATAAAGGTTTATTAAGAAATAAAAGGCGAAGAAATAATTATTTTAAGGTGGTGTCTGGTCAGCTGTAGGAGAAGGTAGAGGCTGATTTTCTTCATATTTTATATTCTTATCAATAAATTACCTTTTGCATTTTTATTTTATTTAGTCTACCTATAAATATTTCGATTTTTATTCGTTAAAAATGTTCTATAGCTTGGTTTATTTCATATTTCTCATCATTGTAGTAGGCCTACAAGTAGTTTCATCGGCCCACTATTTGACAGGTGCGCCACGTTGCCAAATCTAGGATTCCGGCCTTGTATTCTAGGTGGCCATGATGGCCCACGTGATTAAACTCTGACATAACCCTAGAAGGAACTCTGGAGTAAGTTTATGAACACACCCCTCTAGACTTAAGCTCTGACATGAGATTTTAGTCATATTTTAGTGTACAATTTTATAAGCTCAAGTGTCAAACGAAAATAATGCTTACGAATATTTCTAAAAATTGGCAAAATTTAAGTATTTTCTTCCGGTTTTTTGTGTGAAACAGACTGAGATTTAGTTCAAGATAATAACCTTTACTGTTTATAGTTAAGATTATAGTGAAAATATTTATCGTGAAATAGCATGAATTAGTGTTGAAAAAGTACAATTTTTTGAACTAAAATTGTGATTTTTGAAGTATTTACTGGATAATCCAGCGAAATTTTTGTTCTAATCTGCCTTATTAAAGGTAAGCTTTCAAACAAATCTAAAATTAACATAAAATTCCGAGGGTCGCGAAGTCTACCGGAACCTTTCCTTTAATACAGGTCTTTTCTTTGTAAATATCTTCAGATCACCATCCTTATCCTTGTACACTTCAGTGAATGAAATTTGATCTTTGGTGAAATGTTTAATACACACAACTGAACTTTGTCTTGGTTCCCACTTCCCAGTTTGGCCGTGGGATACTTCTCAACCATTTGTTCTTCAGCTCATTACATGCTCATTACTTTGTGGAAACTTGAATACTGTAATATATCCTTCACTGTTGGGAGCATAACTGGAAGTCCAATTTGGTACCAAACATTTCACAGGCATCTACAACAAAATAAAATATTTAATAGTACCTAGGTACATAAGTAATTAACCTTATTGGCTTCATTTATAAATATACTTCATTTAGGTAAGTCCAATGTGGGAAGGCTTAACAAGTATCACAAATTGGATAATAATATACCTATACAGTTCTTCATTTTTCCGGTAAAAGGTTAAATTCCACATCTCGCGCCTGGTCTCTTATCTCAGGTGGTGTTAATTGCATCAATTCATCCTCACTTTGCAGTAAATCCATATCATAGATTAGGGGAGATCCATTTCTAACATGACAACTTTTCAAAATTGACAATGACAAAGTAAACAGTAAACAAACATATTCAACAAACGTCATCCGGTAAACATAGTAACGCAGGGCCCAGTTACCTTTGATAAAATAAGCTAGTTATTTGGATATTGATAATGAAACGCAATTTAAATATGAAAAAGTCGATTTTGCGTGGAATTGGAACAAATTTGAAGAAAAAATTATATGTTTCACACGGCAGAAAAGCAGATTTAATGCCTTGGCTGGTTTCATATGAAACACCAGCCGCGGCATTAAATCTTGTGCTTTTATGCCTAGTAAAACAAATAACTATTTCGGCGTAAGAATTCTTTTCTAACCAAAGTTCATACCTGAATTAATATCAATAGTCCTCCACTGTGAGAGGGAATACTTCTTAAATTAAAAGGAAAATTTTTTGGGTGTTTCTGGTCATATGTTATCTATATGTTTCTGGTTTCGTCTTTTAAACTCGTGTCATTGGTTTACTAACGGAATCGTAAGAAAAGGTAAAAATGTCTCACCTCAAATCTACCAATAGGTACCTATCAACAATTACCTTTTAACAGTACGAATTTTTAGTTTACCAGTTAGGCTTAACATCAAAACTTAAAGACGCTAGTCGTGAATAATAAATTAGGTACCTATAATATTTCACAAAAAAAATCATCAGTTTTCAATAAATTATTGAAAAAATCTAGCGAGTACCTACATATTTTTCGCAAACAAAAATACATACGTTAAAATATAATATTATTTTGAATCATTTTGAATGGTGCTGGGCTGGTTCTGAATAGGAATTTTGAATTGCCGCGATTCGACCCGCTCATGCGCTTTTCGTATTATGCCTCCTACTCTTAATACCGGACATTGCACATTGCATCAAACGACAGGGTCATCATGATCAAATGAAGGGCAGTGAAAACCGTTTTGTGATCATTTCTATTACCAAAAAATATTACTAAAATTCGTGAAAAAGTGATTTGTGTACAGCCTTTTACGTATGGAAAACTCAAACTCGGAAGGCGTCGTCCTGCCGGACATTTCCGAAGCCGAACATCTTGCGAATGAGCACGATGGCGGCGATAATGGCGATTCTGTAATAGACTCTAAGAAACCTCTTGTGTCAGCTGTTTCAGTTAGACATGCCGGGGTGGGTGTACCAGTTAGTCTTCCTGTGGGATCGCTTATCACTAGCACATTCAATGTCATTACACAAGACCAAATTCCTCATTTTAAACCTATGTTATGCGTCGATAATAGTGGTTATTTAGCTACTGATGGATCTGGCGAGGAACTTAAAACCATTGTCATACAACAAGAAGATGTATCTGGAGGTACTTCCGTAAATACTACTGTTTCGAATGCTTCAGTGGGAACCTGGAATGATGCTGCTAATGCAGCAGTGTTACCTGTTAGGTGTAAAAATACTTCAGCTGAACTCCATAAAAACAGATTTGGCTCTGGAGGTAGGGGGCGTTGTATAAAACTAGGAAGTTCTTGGTATACACCTAGTGAATTTGAAGCACTTTGTGGGCGAGCTTCAAGTAAAGATTGGAAAAGAAGTATAAGATTCGGAGGAAGAAGTTTGCAAACTTTAATAGACGAAGGTAATTATATATTATTACAATTTCTATTTGTAAAATCAACAAGGTTGTGTTGTATAGGTACAATGTGTGATTTTTGTGGTGACATTCACTGAGACCTAAAATATCTATTGTATAGGTACAATACCACTTATGTATTTTCTTTTAACACTTCACAGCTAATCACCATTTGCTAAATAACAAAGTATTAATTTAATTAATTAATTTTTTTTATTAAGTACCAAAATATACATACAAAAAATACAATTTCTATTGCCACGGAAGAAAATTCTTGTGTGTGGCTCAAAAGATAACAAAATGTTTACATATGTAATATATAATGCTATACTATTATAAAACAAAACCAAAAAAAATGCATTAAACTTTCTTAATATTTTAGAAATTTTCATAAATTTATGAATCTATGATTCCACCTAACAGCACCGGTCCAAAAACAAAGCAATGCAAGGTGATAATAAGTTTTTACCAGTTTAATGAGAAAATATGTTATTATATACTTAGTATACTAGTATATTACTTAGTATACTTAGTTGGTTTACATTCAAATAACTTCAAAAAATTTACTATCATCAATCATGAAATAAGTATATTGAATGATGTACTACAAAAAATGTCAGGATGATTATTACTATTACTTTTAATGTTACATACCTACTACTAAACAGATGTCACAATTTATCTAAATGTGAATTTATACCTAACTTAAAAACTTCCATAAATCTCAAAAATCATATAATTGTTGGTGATTTTAATTTAGATATACTTGAATTGAATAATTTCAAACTTAACCATTCATCAGTTGAATCTCCTTTGAGTTAACAAAAGCTATTGTTACAGGTTCTGTTGATCATACCGTATTAGTGCAAAAGTTGTATAGATACAGTATCAGAGGTAATGCTCATCAATTATACTTTATTCACTTGTTTTGGATTAAGTAAATAAACAATGATTCAACTGACCAACCCTTTTAGACAACATTTAGGTTGATGCTTTGGTTGGCTAACTGTATTTAACAACTCAAAAGTCCTAGTAAATAGACAGATTTAAATTTAATAACGACTAAATTGCTGTTCTATCTTCCCTATGCATGAGAGAAATTTGATAGATTTTTATTATATCTCTAATAATGAAACCAAAATTTCAGTATCAATGGCTGATAAGGCATCCGCCATCTACACTGTTGAAAAAATGATATAAAATTTAACAAAAAATGTTGTAGATTCTGTAGGCATCACCAATAACAAAATGGTAGATTCTATAGTCAACATAGAAATTTAATAAACTTGTGATTACTCTAATAACCAAAACAGACTTTCGGGATCAACAGTTCTGAACTGTTATCCATCTAGATTGTTTAATGATTGAAGGTTGAGTGCCCATGATTAATAGAGTAAATGTTTTTAATAGCCCTGTTCTGTAATTTTTTATCCATTGAATATATTTATCACACAGACAGCTACTTATAGAGTAACTAATGTTAATGTGATGACCTTGAATTGTATTACGAATTTTATGCAGGTTAATTTTAATCCACTATATTAATTTGAATTACATTTGAAAAGCATTATTTCACAATATTCGAATTTATAAAAAAAATTTATGAACGCCATTGGGCGGCTTTTTCCTTCAAATGGATTAAAAATTTGGGTCATCACATTAACAATAGTTACACCATACCAGATATTGACATTTATTAAAAGGACACAGAAACCCATCATTTGGTATTTGTTAATTACGGAATAACTTTTTTCCACTACTAGCTTTGAAGTTGACATCTATTGCTTCTTCTAGCCAACTGAGAAGCTGAATTTCTCTATTAGCGGTTAATAATTTTTTCTATTATTAACCTAGGTCAGTAATGGACAAATTCAAATATTTTGAGAATTCAGAGATAGTAGTTAAAAAAAACTTGTGAACATGATTTTGTATACCCAGGAGATTCTCTTTAACATATTTTCTGCTTGTTATTACATATCAGGATAAAATGATTTGAATAAAAATGTTAATAGTTTGAAATTCGCTTTCAACCATAAATGACTTGTCAGTCAGACAACGGGGTTAATGCTTCTCGTGGTGCGTTTGTGAATTATTTTGAATTTTTGTCCAAAATTTGGCTATTAGTGGATACACCATGGTGGTGAAGACATTTACCTATAAGCCTCGCACCTTATTCTGCTCAGGGCATGCTTGGTCAATAATGATAGTCTTCACCACCTTGGTGTATAATATACTATTTGGTTGTGTCAATATTCACTTATATATGCTAATATGCATTTTTTTTATTTATTTAAGGTATAATATTGCCACATGCAACAAGTTGCACATGTGCGGCATGCTGTGATGATGATACAGCCACAGGCCCGATCAGACTTTTTACACCTTACAAGAGAAAAAGGAGGAAAGAACATGATTCAAGTAAAAGATCAAATGGAGATGACAGTGATCATCAAACCAAAGAAGAAGCTTGGCAGAATTTGGCTGAAGGCTTAGACTCAACAGACTATCAATTAATTGAAACTGTAGGAAATGTTGATCCACAAACACAGATCAAGAGGTTGGAAGAAATAGCATTACAGGTAATTTTTTACCAAATTTTTTCAGCCTAATGAGTACCTACTATATGAAATAAAAAATGCCCATGATTTGGAACATTTTTTTTTATGACAGAAAGTCTAGCAAAGTTTCACATTTTACTTCTGTTTAATTGATATTAGGTTGGTTCCCACATCAGTCAGCAAACTAGTTTCCAACAAATAACTAACTGGTTGTGACATGGTGATGTCTAGACTAATGTTATTACATAATCAGCCGTATTCCGTATCATGTATGTTATTTTTAACGATGGTCCGTTATGTTGAAATAACGATCGTATTTAACTATATTGTTAACTGTTCTGTGATTCCCTATCAAGCTTCATTAACGATATTCTTAAAATTATATGTTAAAAAAGAAGTAAGTTTTGATTCTCACGAAGCGAGATGGTACGATACACCTTCAGTGAATGTAAAAAGAGATGGATTCGGTCCCGTTAGATCCGTCAAAGTATAACCTTTATATAACATACCATCAAAACATATGACAGAAGCAGGGACAAGGGTCATCTGACAAGTGCAATTTGTACAATATAACGCGAGGAAAGTTTACATTCAAGTGTACTTAATATAATTATAAATGGTAGAACAAGAACGCCTTCCAAAAACAACAAGGCCACAGTATGACATGCTGTTGGAATTTTTAGAAAATCGTCCTATTGTAATAAGGGGGAAGAGCAAACCATGCGAGATTAAAATAATTAACAATTTGTGGGAACAATTTGCTAATAAAGTTAATATAAAAAAACAGGACCATTCAAAAGCAGCCTATTATTTATGTTTGGTTG
>CAJUYI010005681.1:0-15166 GCA_910591695.1 Galerucella pusilla
CTACTAGGATTTTTGTCAAAAATATTTACCTATTGATTGGCCTAAATAGCGAAGCTTTATGAGCGATTGTATCTCGAAGTTTTTTAACTGATCGCGCAGCTGCTCACGTTATTTGATAAAAAATATTTAGTTTTTCGTTCTTCGATTGTCCCCCTTTTGGTATTGGTATTGGGTAAAATTTTAGCAGATGACCAAGATATATAAAAAACGGGGCAACATCCAGACAGAGTTGAAAAAGGGAACAAACAGAGAAAATAAATGCATAATGAATTTTTATATTCATGCCATTGTGTTTTTCTATTAATAAATTATATGAGAAATGAATCAAGCAACAAATAATATTGAAAATAAAAGATTAGAAAGGACAGAATCATCGCAGTAATAACAAGCCCCCCTCTACTAAATGTGTAAGGGCTGATGATATTATCTATGGGCTGATGCACACAGATGATTGAAAAATTAGTACAGAAGTTTAAAAGTTTTTGAAGTGCATTATCAAAAATTATATTTGCACACATCCTGATGTGTAATTAAAATTCCCTAACCATTATTAGTGAATCGTTATCACTAAAATTATGAATATATGGGGTTATAGAGATAACTATTTTCTACCATGATTATTCATCATTATTTAAGAGGGAAAAGAATATTCTTTGTAGTCGACCACAATGGAATACTTTTAAAATATTACGCATCTATTGATACAAACAAAACTGCATATAGATGTTTCATTTATATTATATTGAATCTACAACTTCCTGTGGTCTGATGCTTCCTGCATGCCTCCTTATTGTGAACCAACAAAAAATAGATCAAATAAATAAACCTACCTAAAATATTATGTGCAGACTTACCCATATTCCATTACACAACCACAAAATTATGAGACCAGTTCACATTTTAAATATATAATATAATATAATGCACAACATAATTTTGAATTCAAAATGACGCTAGCAAATTTTAACTGTCAACCACAGCTGTCACTGTCAACCTTAGTAAAGACCACAGAACTAAAAGCCTGTGGTAAAGACTGAAGTGCGCAGAAGTAGCAAAAAGAGTACTGAAATTTTTGTTAAACTACTACTGATAATATAATTTATTATTATAAATTATACTAGACAGAGCATTCTGTATCTCTGTATCTGTAGAGTGGGGAGGGTGAGTGTGTAGGCTCACAGCACTTAGGCCACATGTGACCCATTGTACATCCTCCCGAGGAGTTGTCCTCCTAGGTCATTGTCCATCCTGTCCTTCTCAGGAAGGTGGTCAGGTCACTAGGAGACATCTCCTTTATATCGGCAGGTGTAGGCCAAGACTCACCGAACACACACTCTCTTATTGACGATAACTCCGGACACTCGCATAAGACATGCCTGACAGTTTCATCTTCCTGTTCACACATCCTGCATAGAGGTGTGTCCACTAACCCCATAGTATGGAGGTGTTTCCTTAGTTGACAGTGACCAGTCAGAAATCCTACTGTTAAACGTAGGTTTTTCCTGGTCATCGCCAAATATTTCTTCGGCGCCAGCTTTCCAGGGTCGCCCAGGGTGATCCTGGCAAGACTGCATCCTTTGATTCCATCCCATCTCTTAAGGGATTGAGCATGGGTGTAACGTTTGGCTAGTTCTGCAATTGTCGAAGTTAGAAGAAGAAGTTAATGCTAGACAGAGCATTAACCTAATGCTCATTCTAGTTTATTAAAAATATTACTTTATTATAACCAACGTATGCCAGTGCCAAAAACGTATTCCCCAAACACATAGGCAACCAATATTTCACTACTAGAACTGCTCTACTTTAATTTCATTTTCTAAGTGTTTTTGTGATTGTTGGAACGATTAATTGGGCAAGGAACAGTAAAAAAATGTTTTAGAAGCACTTTGGTTAAGTTTGATGTGATTCCAATTAATGAAAATACCAAAAAAGCTGTTACATTTGGAAGAGCTGGTTTGGATTTTGTTAGAAATAGATGGAATAATCAAGGGGTAATTACAGTGAAGCAATGTCGAACGCGATTAATACTTGGATGGGTGACCACTGGGTCGTAGGCCCGTACAGCCTGTAGTGAATATCAGTATATCACAGCTCACATGCATTATACCAATAGGTACGAGGCACTGTAAAGAACCCTACCACTGGTGGTAACACTAATGGGTTTGGTAAAATTTTCAGTTAGGGATAGTGTTCTCCAGGCGTCGGTGATTAGCCTCAGTCGAAGAAATAGACCGACGATAAATAACAAAGAAAAAAATCCAACTTTATTAACTATTTGAAACAATTACAATCAAATTAAACAATAAATTATCAAAAACAAACAGCACAATTCTTTTTTAAAAAGAACACACCTCGGAAAACCATTTTTTGCTTATGGAACAATTCTCATTAACACAATGTGGGCATCTATTTAAGAACTTACGAGACACTGGAACCTTTTCTTTCAAGTGACTCTTTACGATATCAGAAAGTGCTTCTATAAACATGGGATGGTCATTGGGAGCTGGCACCCTTCTTATTACTTCAACACCAATCTAAAACAATTATACATTTATTTTCAATATCAATGACAAGCATTTAGACAAACCTCTTTTGCCAAGTCTTGACAATACTCAATATCTAGCTCATGAAGAGTTTCAATGTGTTCATTAACAAATGCAATAGGAACTACGACAAAAGTTTTTTTCCCTTGCTTTACATAGCCTTTGATTGCTTCATCCGTCATTGGTCCCAACCATTTTAAAGGACCTACTTTGGACTGCCATACTAATTGGTAAGGATGCAAAAAGTTCAATTCTTTCATTACTTGATGGACAGTTGCTCCAACTTCTGAAGGATAAGGATCACCACGATTTACAGCCTAAAATATGCATTTTATGAAAAAATAACAGAACTATTTGCTTGTATTTACCTTAAGAGGTAGGGAATGTGCAGAAAATAAGATGATAGCCTCCTTTCGCTTATCTTCTGGTATTTGTTCAAGTTCTTTCTTAATATTATCAGCAAAGCACTTAGCCAATGATGAATGTATAGGCCATCTATCAATAATAGATAGTGTCAGACCATTAGATAAACCCCTAAAATAAAGCATAAATAAATACAGACTGAATAAAAAGAAAATAAAGTGCAGTTACTTCTTTTTCAAATGTCTATAAATTTCATTAAAACTGGAACCTGTAGTAGCACAACTGTATTGTGGATACTGCGAAAATATAACAGCATGTTCAACTCCATCTCTGAAATATTAATATATTAATAAAATTGAATATCCTTAAAATTTTCACTACTAACTTTTCTATTTCTGCAAAAGCATCTGCTGAAAATGGTGGAACATATCTAAAGGCAACATAAGGCTTGTGAGGAGCAGATTCTGGACAATACTGATCTAACTTATCACACAAAAGTTTACCCTGTAGCTTTGTCCATTTTAGAATTGGTGAACCTCCTCCTATTTCTTCATACTTCTTTTTTACTTCAGGAGTTCTACGTTTAGCTATCCAAGGTCCTAATTGACTAAGAAATACAATTTATATTATTATAATAAATTATGAGCTGAGAGCAGAAGTTCTATAAAGCTCATATAATATGTATGTCCTGTATTCAGACTGTATCTAGTTTTATACATTTCTTTTCTCAACTTACATGGGTGTCTCCGTAAACGAATATCAGGATTTAAAGTTAAAATAGGTTACAAATTAGCACCAAACAAGTTGAATAATACAATCACGTCACCTCGTTGTCTCTTTCACTAAGATACCTTAGTTTAGATGTAGCTAGGACGTATTCAGACGCAAGAAAGTCTTGTGGCTAACTTTTTTTTCACTAATATTGGGACGATGATTTCGAATATTCAAGTTAACTTACTCTTGAGCTATGGGGAGTTGTATCATATCTCTGTCAGTCATTATTCTATGCAAATAATCGTGCACTTGGTCTGTCTTTTCTGGACCACCCATGTTAACCAAAATTATTCCTGTTTTTGGTTTCGATATACTTGTAGAGTATTCTCTTAACCCTGCTGATGTCTGTCCTAAAAAATATTTTTCTAGAAAACTGTATTATTAAAAAATAGATAATTATACTTAGTAGAGTTGTAAAACGTGGTAGCATGGTGACTTTGTACTTTTTTATTCAAAATTCAAATTATAACAGTTGTTTACTAATTTATATTTATACTTCAAATATTTCCAGAGTTATGTGTCAATTCTGTTCTGTTAACTGTCAGTGTCAACACCATAGATAACATAACACAACACCACAGGCCATAGATATAGACCAATTGATTATTGAAAAGACATTCTCATGGAATAGCCATGATGTAATGTGTATTGCATATACTTTAGGTTTCGAATATCTTTTAATTTTTCAAAAATATCTTTCCTTTATAATTACTCTGAACGGCCAAATTTATTTTTGTAAGAAAAGTATTTGGAGAAAGTATTATATCAGTTTTCTTTTGCCAAATAAAAATATTTTGGTAACGGAAGAAAACACTAGATAAAAGTTAAAACCCACAATATTTATAATATAATTAAAAACCATTTTAATATTTAAATGAGACATTAACCAATTTGCTTGTGCTACTTTTTAATTTTATTCTTTGAATATATATGACGTCAGACTTTTAAAACTAGTTAGGCAATGGTTATTCATTCATTTAAGTTTATAAGAAATATCTACTGAAAGTAGGTTTTCCCTAAATTATGTGTAATATAATAGATTGAGTCTGAGATAAATATTATATCATGCAATACTTTTTGTCTGTGTAATTAAAGTTTTGTTCACAACTCTCAAATTTATTATATTCTTAAGATTTAACCGCTTGTCTACCTATGTATCCTCATATATTTATACCGATTACTAGTTATTTAAATAAGCTTTAGGGTTTAGGAAGAATGAGAACTGAATTAATTCGCAATTAGTAATAGGTACCGGAAAATTCAAATCATTTATAAAAAATAATGAAAGACCAGCGTTTTATGATGATTTCATTAAAAATTGCAAAGTTCACTAAGGATTTTGCGATTTATGAATATTAGATTAGATTATATAACACTTTATTTATTTGGTTACATCAAAAGGGGTCCATCCTGTGTGAGTAAACCATATCATGTAAGTGATTACAAGAAATTATACCTAGTCTAATCACACGGTTTTGATTACCGCATCGGGTCCGGGTTCGAATCAAGTAAATTCGTAAACAAATCATTAGGAGAAATTCTTAATTCTGAACGAAAGTAAAAATATGTTTCAAGTGGGAGAGATGAAGAAAGAAGGGAGTTACTAAAGCAGTCACTTTCTTTGGATTTGATTCGTCTTTACTACGCAAATTTGGGTCACACGATAGCTTTCAGTGTCTTGTATGTGAGTGCATGTGGTATTGGTACTGTTTGTTTTTGGATTTACTTTAGGATGCATTTTAGGATGCGCTTTTGGATAATACCCATTGGTAGGTACGCACATTTTTTTTAAATTATCAGAATATTATACAAAAAGGCAGCTGGCTTAAAATTCTATTTTACGTTCATGCCAAAAAAATATTTATTATAGTTGTATGACAATAATATTCATAAGGCTTTGCCATAGATGGCATAGACAAATTAATTTCTCTATGGGCTTTGCTTGTTTTTAGTTTTGTATACTATGGGGGGAGCCAGCGCAAAATTACTTGTGGAATAAATACGGTTGTTTGCGTTTTTTTGTAAGTTACTGTTCTAAACTATTCCAGTAAAGGTGTTATATATATTTTAGTAAGATGCTAGTAAAAATAATAATATGCTTATTTTAATTTTTAATTTAGAAAATCTTGATAGGTGCATACTTTTTAAAACAGATTTTTGCGATAAATCAATTTTCTTATTAAGATGACAGTTTGTTCGAGATAAGTAAAGGTAATATATTTTTGGATCAGTTTTGTGAACATTATCACCTATATGGGTAGGTAGGTACTGCCGATCGAAAGTTGATATGAAATACTTCCTTTCTATTTAACAAGGAATATAAATTAAAAAGAAAACAATGGGTTTGTTGATACTCTTCATCTCTGATTTATTCATTAACACCAAGGAGTACATTTTTCACTTTCTCTAGGTTTACATAAAATTGATTAGTTCAATCAGTAATTGAGCGTAGAATTTTTGCACTGTCATTGTTCTATCATTATAATACCTTTATCGTTTTCACAAAGCTTAAAATTGATGAAAAAAATTATTGATTAGATCCCTGCAATTATTAATTGGTACAAGATTAATATTACTATTATCTAGATAGGATCATTAATTTTAACTTCTTCTATAAAGCTGAACTGAGCAGTTCACCGGATATTTTTATTTTTTACCGCTGTAATAAGTCTTGGAAATATTTTAATATTTCGATGAAGAAATATACTCAAGATTATATGATTGCGTAATAAAACTTTTTGGTCGTGCATAACTAGAGGCACTGTTGTTGATGTTGTTACAGTGTCAAGGTAGCACAAAACGGTTTCACTTTCACCGAAGTTCGACTCGAAAGGAACGTCAACATCCGTTTATTCGATCATTCCATTAACGTATCCTACAAATTTCAACATTAATATTATTGGAAATTACGCTCCAAACCGTTTTAAACCAAAATAATATAGGAGAACCCCGTATATCTTTAAGACTAGCATGATTAGAGCGCGTATTAAAAATTCAGCTAATATTTTTTCTTGAATAATAATTTGTAAGTTAAAATTATTTGTCTACTACACTGGTGAATTGAATTCAATTGCACCTTTGTAAAGGTAACTTTATATAATAAGTAGTAGGTACAATAAAACATATTTTGGAATTTATTTAATTTATAAGAAAAGCGTAGGTTTTCTGCTAAATTCACTTTTATAAAATAGCCCTTCCTAATTTCTCCAAGATATATCAAGCCACTCTATATTCACCACTTTCTCCTCAGTGATATATTGGCTGCTTGCATTTAATTACAAATTCATAAATTTGCCTAGACGTATTTATATTATCCTTATCATCGGAGTAATAATTTTTTTTTAGAAAGTCAATGGACTACGAGTGTCTATCATCTTAATTAACTTTCGATAGGTTTAAATTCATTTTTTTGTACTTTCTAGGCTTTAACAAAGCAATAAACATACATATTATAATAAAGGTAATGTGTCAACGATAGTGGTGATTATACAGCATGTCCACGAAATGGAGTATCCTATATAGGGGAACATTTTTCAAATATTAATTTAGTGAAAAATGTTATTCTTGATAAAAAGTTTTGCTTATTCTGAAACCCTATAAAATGAAATAAAATTTGAGTTTTTCAAAACCCGACTCATTTTATGGCCAGTTTTATGAAAACCTGGAGTCTGACTTTTTGACATTTCTTCACATATTGGGTAATATCTCGGGAACCTTAAAGTTTGCAAGGTTCTAGTCTACGCCATTCGATTCAGAATTGAATTTTCTATAAAAAGAGGAATTTTGAAAATTATGAGTCTTCGCGAATTAGTATATAAGTTTCGGTGTGAAAAATTTTCAAAACCTGAAAATTCTAAAATCCATATCTAAGGTTTTTCGATGTGGAAAATTCCTCTTATTATAGAAAAATCAATTCTGAATCGAATGGCGTAGACTAGAACCTTGCAAACCTTAAGGTTCCCCAGCTTTTAGCCAACATGTGAAGAGATGTCAAAAAGTCAGTTCATAAAAGCAAAGCTTTTTATCAAGAATAACATTTTTCACTGAATTAATATTCCGTGGACACGCTGTAGATGACGGGAAACAATTATGAAGGCGTATTAAAATTATTATTGGCGAGAAACTATATACAAATATCGGATTTTTGTTTATTGTTTCAGGTAAATTATCCATATTGTGTTTTTTGTTTCCACTGACCTCAGAATATTCAGGAAGGGAATACTATGATCCTCGCTTCACCGTCCAAAACAACCCAAGATGGGTGCGAGCGCCACAACAAGAGCCACATTTCTCACAAGCGTACTCGCAGCCGTTTCCACACAGACCAATAACACCACAATACCATCCTTACCAACCCAATCACCAAAGGATGAATGTAGATCGAAATTTCCAATACAGGAATATCGATAGACAATATCAGGGAAATGGCGACGCTGAATCGGGAAGACACTTTAATCCCGAAACAATTTATAAGATTACCGAAACTCTAGGAGCTCTGAATACCGTGGGAAGGTATTTGGTGAATATGACAAGAGGAGAAAACGGACGAATTTCTTCAGATGTGCCAGGTGCTTTGTATACACTTAGTAAAAATGTTTTGGGGAGGAATGTCACGGATACTATAGCTCCTTTCGTTAGAGAGGCTTTGCCGGTTATTGTTGACAAGGACGAAGACAAAATCAAAAAAGAAAATATTAAATATCAAATTAGCAATACTGATATAAATCCAACTAATAAAATTGATCAAAATGAAGATACAAGGAGTTGTACAACGCCTGAGGGAACAGATGGGTAAGTACATATTTTACATCACAGAGTAGATTTAAAAATTATGTAGACCTAATTCAATGAATAATATTTTCATATGACAGTTTTTAATATTTGAAGAATATGGTGACATTGGGAATCTAATAGGCACAGCTCGTGATTCCAATAGATATTTAAAAGTTATTATTTAATGAAACAATGAACATTATACTAAGAAAAATTTATTTTCCAGTTATTGTGACGATCTGAGTAACTGTCCACAACTTTTACTTAATCTTGGAAACCTACGACAATCCCTTTGTTTCAAAAGTCTTTTCGAACCAGGAGTTTGCTGTCCCAAATCCACAGTACTTGTTCCAGTTACTCATACTCATCCAAGTGTACCAACGACATCTTTCACCACCACCACAACAACAACAACAACTACTCCACGACCAATTACATTTGCCGCTATCTATTATAATACAGAAAAACCGCAACAACTTACACCTGTTGGTATTTCAAGTAATGGAAATAGTACCATTATTACAAGTATACCGAATCCTTTACCTTCCGTTATTGACAACTACGTGGATCCAGAAGGTAAAAGGACAAAAACGTTTACTATTCATTAAACATGAAATTACAGTCTTTAATTGTATAAGCCCTACTAGATCTTTCCAACGATCAGATCTTCTCTTTTTCTTGGCTTTACCTATTTCTTCCAATATTACATTGGGGCTGATTCCGCAAAAAGTTTCAGGCCCCTAGAAAGGTATTTCAGTCCCCCTAATCCCCTATCTTTATATTATATTTATAATAATCTAAATGTTACTTCTTCAAACTGTTTTTAGATTGCGGCCAGCCTGAATCAGCTAAATTTCGTGTAGTGGGAGGTGAGGAAGCTC
The DNA here is from genome assembly GCA_910591695.1 of Galerucella pusilla. Classification (NCBI taxonomy): domain Eukaryota; kingdom Metazoa; phylum Arthropoda; class Insecta; order Coleoptera; family Chrysomelidae; genus Galerucella; species Galerucella pusilla. The sequence continues at coordinate 9,335 of CAJUYI010005681.1, forward strand.
TTCCTGGTAGATGGCCATGGATGGCAGCCATATTCCTTCATGGATCTCGTAGAAGTGAGTTTTGGTGTGGTGGTTCCTTGATAACTGCAGTTCATGTTTTAACTGCAGCTCATTGTACGAGAGATTCAAAACAGAGGCCGTAAGTAACCAAAATGTTTGGTAATAGGATGGTTTTACTGCTTGTAATGAACGATTTTCAGATTTTCTGCTCGCCAATTCAGCGTTAGACTGGGAGACATAGATTTAAAGAGAGACGATGAACCTTCAGCTCCGGTAACCTTCAAAGTATCGGAAATCAGAGCCCACAAACAATTCTCTAGAGTGGGATTTTACAACGACATCGCTATATTAAAATTAGACAAGCCCGCTAGAAAATCTAAATACGTCATACCTCTTTGTTTACCTCCTCCAGAACTGAGGAATGAAAAATTTGCCGGTAGAAAAACCACTGTGGTAGGTTGGGGTACTACTTATTACGGCGGAAAGGAGAGTACTGTACAAAGACAGGCACTGTTACCTGTTTGGAGAAACGAAGACTGCAATGATGCTTATTTTCAGCCTATTACTTCGAATTTTATTTGTGCTGGGTACTCGCAAGGTGGAACTGATGCTTGTCAGGTAAGAAAATCAACACTCTATTTTTTTATAACCAAGCTCTTTTTGTGTTTGTACCTATCCTATGTGATTGTTACTCTGACCACGACAGCTCCATAAGTTTATTAAAAAATAATAAAGAAATTCGTCATTTTTATCCTCGAAAATGCAGAATAAAAACTTCTACTTACCACGTTACCAGGATGAGCTGCAATAAAGGTGTACGTTGGAAATTTATAAAAGCCAACTTCAACAAACATACAGAGCAAAAAAATTAATGTTTCATACAATGATTTGTTTGTTGTTTGGGTAAATCTGATAAAAAATATTTCTATTTAAATGTTTCCTTAATACTTGGAAATATCAATTCAAACTATACTCATACATAATGTTAATCCTGAATTGGATGGTGATCACTAGAACCATTACCTAAAAAAGTCTTTCGAGTTATGAGTATCTTTTTTTTTCTCTTATTTTTTTGGGAATACTCTTTTTATAGAAAATTCAATTCTGAATCGAATGGCGTAGACTAGAACCTTGCAAACCTTAATGTTCCCGAGATATTGGCCAATATGTGGAGAAATGTCAAAAAGTTTCCAAAAAACTGGCCATAAAATGAGACGGTTTTTGGAAAACTTTAATTTTATTTCATTTTATGAGGTTTCAGAACAAGCAAAACTTTTTATCAAGAATAACATTTTTCACTAAATTGATATTTAAAAATGTTTCACCTATAGGATACTCCATCCGTGGACACGCTGTATAACCATGAATTCTTGAAGTATTAAATATATGCTGCTTGTCGTTTCTGTCTATTTTTGTAAAGTTCATTCCTAACGTCCCACAGGCATTCATGTTTAACATATTCTTCTACAAACTTCAAGGTGGTATTCTCCGACCACCTTGCCGCCCTTCTGGGCGGCCTCAAATTGGACGCTAACTACCTGTAGCCCAGAAGAGACACCCTTATATTGGACGCTGCCGGAAGGATTAAGCTTATATTTGATCAACCGGGTTTCGGCCTGAGTTTTCTTGTTTTTTTTTTAGTTTTCTATTTCTCATTTTCTGATATTTTTATACATAGTTACACTTTGATCTGTCAGTTGTCCGTGTCATTTTGGGTCAACAAAATAATACAGGTAGAAGGATTAGTAGAGGTACCTAGCGTCGAATTTAAGGGTCTACAAGCAGGTACATAAAGTGAGAAAAAGATCAAGTGAAATTTTAGCGTCTAATATATGCACGCCCATACTTCTATATTTTGAAACACACCACGCCACGAAAAACAAAAACTTCACAACATTTGTGTGGCTATTTACTAAACCCAAGCCGAATAAAACAATTTGTTGTCTGTCCAGACGTTGTCTTTTCTGGTGGGGACTGCTACTCGACCCGAAAAATAGAATAGACTTCTATTTACTTGACTCGACCGTTTACTCGACTCTGCCAATCAGCTCGACTAAAATGAATGTGTTCAAACGTGTCAAGTACTAAATTACTCGACCACTCGACTAAACTACTGGCTGCGTTTGAACCGGCCTTTACTTCCGGTTCTAGAAAGTTGATTTTCGAAAATTACATGCAATTTTCCTTTTATATGAAATTCACATTATACATTCTGTCAAACCAAAGATTACAGAATAAAAATATAAGATGTATCACTTCACATTTCTCTAATTACCCCTGTATAGCTAAAAATAAAATAAGCTTTTCGAACTTCTTTGGTATCTACCGGTCAGGTTATTGACAACAAAAGCGAGTCGTAAACATAATTTATGAGAATTGAACCGAACCGCCCTGGAGTGAAACATCTTATATTTTTATTCTGTAATCTTTGGTCAAACTTAGCCTGTGGTGGTTCAGATAACGATGCATGCAAATGTTTCAGGGTGATTCTGGCGGGCCGTTGATGGTTCATTGGAATGCCCGCTGGGTGCAAGTTGGAGTTGTGTCCTTCGGTAACAAATGCGGCGAGCCAGGCTACCCCGGAGTGTACACGAGAGTAACGGAATACATAGACTGGATAGATGAAAATACACGGACGTAGAACGGCTTTATTATTTTGTTTATATATGCTCATGTTACCAGTGATACAAATTTCGTGATTAAGTTAATTTTGTACTGTATAGATTATAATTATTATAAATTATTATTTAAGTAAGTCATTTATTTGTGATATATAAATACACACATACACATTCTTAATGTTCTTATACAGGCTTTACATCTAATTGAAATAAAAGGAAATAATCCAATTTACAATGGTTAAAATTTATTTAAAAAAAAATGTTACGAATAAATTATGAATTATATTTACAGACACACAAAAGTTATAGCTCGACTTTGAGGAATATGCCCATAAAAAGAATCGCGAACCTCAAAACTTTTTAAAAATATTCGCAGCTTTTTTTATACTAAAAGAGACACCCTCGTATAACGCACTTAATAGGAAATATTGGTAAATATTTTTCCGTTGAGCTCATCTGGTTTTATTTCAAACTCTATTTATTCAATTAATAACCATTCGTACCGCTATATTAATAAAAAAAAATTAAAATATATTTACAAGCACCCATTTACTGGACAATACAAACTTAAACCATTAAGAATTTTAGTTACAGTGCTTGTAGTACTGCATTTTAGACTCAAGCTGACCTGTATAGTCGTTCATCTTTTTTATCAACCCTTGTAATTGTCTCTCTAGATTTTCTATGTCATACAACTGTCCGCTGTCCTCTAATTTTTGAATATCCTCTTGTGTCTTGGTGACTTTCGCCACTAAAGTTATAGATTTTTTAAACAACTCACTAGCACGCTCCTTGGTCACCTTGACGTTATTCAATTTCTTTGCCAAGTCGTTCGTTGCTTTGTTATACTTATCTTGCAGCACCCCAGATTCTTCTTTAGTTTTCTGAGCGTTCTTCTTTATATTCATCGATTCTTCTACGACCCTATTTGCGAAAATGCCGTTATCCGTTATATTTCTTTGTAGGTCTGTCAATTTGTCTTTGAGGACGTGGATGTCGCCATCTATACGGTTTGTTAGATTCTGGGCAGATTCAGTTTTGTTACCGATCTGAAAAATACAACGTTAGCTCCATTTTAATCAACTTTTAGAGTATTTGTGTTCTCACCATGTACAGAATATCCTCCACAACTTTATAGTCTTCCCACGCTTTGTCTATGGCATCTTCAGCTTCCTTTTGCGCGTCCTGTGTTTTATTCAATACGTCATTTACATCTTCCGCTTCCTTCAACAACTTCGTGGCATTATTCCTGAAACGGAAATAGATCTCAAACAATATTCTTTTAATTGGTCTTGAACTGCAAATGGAACTGGGAATTGGGAGGAGTAGAATTCAATGAAACCTCTGGCGGAAAAAATTGTAACTGTTGCACAATCAAAGAAAAAGCAAAAGTTTTACATAACACAACTAAACCAGCAAAATAAAACCACTTAAATATCAAAGGGCTTATGCGGCAGCTGATTTGTTTTACTCGTTGCTAAGGTGACAGATGACATTGACATTTCAGAGCGCCATCTATCGAATTCTACTTTTCCCAATACTCCAAAAAACCTTAGAAATTACACCTTAGGCAATCTTAGTTTACTTACTTAGCATATTTCGCAATTTCCTTCAGTTCGTTCACTTTGGCCAAATCACCTTTAGTATCTTCGATGATGTAATCAGTGTTTGTTAAGCGATCTATGGCGCTCTTAATATTGTCAGCGAGTTGCCTAACTTCTTCAGGCGTCTTTTCGACGTTCTTCTTTAATATCTACAAAATTTTGAATTGAAATATTTTCCAAATGTTAATAGGGTACAAGCATAAATTTTGCTACACATAAACACGTAATGGTCTCAAATAAACAAATAAATGATATTTTTGCGTCGATTAATAGTTGAATAAAATACAATATAAACACACAACTACACAGAACCTGATGCAATACCGGCCATGTTGACAAAAGTAAACAAATTGTATGACATCACACGTATCATCGGTAGCGTTCGGAAATCCTCAGGGAAATTGCACTGAAATTTGAATTTTATTTTAAAATTTATAAGTTATTTCCCATGGAAACTGGTTTATTTCCTATTATTAGTTATTTTTGATATCAACTTTATATATAATTAATATCTAAGCAAAATATGAAATATGCGTGTATAGCTTGGCAAGTTTATCTGAAGCTATGCGGAATCGGTAAGAGGCGAGGAAAAACATGGCGCCTATCTGTCAAACGAACGAATGGCGTACGGTACCTATTTTACCAAGTAAAGCTGAAAATACAAAGGTAACTGACAATATCAACGCCACTGGATAAATTAATATCAGTCAATTGACGAAGCACGCGCTTGCCAATAAGAAGAATCATATTTTTAATATTGTTAATAATAAAAAGTCCCTTTTCTAATTATTATCACTACATACTTGGCTTTTTAGCTTTTTTATAGTTAAACGTGGCAATGTCGAATGTTTTCGACTGCATTCCTTTCACGGTTCCAGATAAACTTGCCGAAGTATACTCTATTAAAAGACTTACTTCTTCGGCTAATTTTTTAATATCAGCAGGTTTGGATTTATTCTGACCCATGAACTCTCGCATTTCATTCCGAATGTCTCCGATTTCGATTAACGATTTATTAACGTTTGTCAGTTCCACGACGATCGTATTGAGGGTGTCTTTCGCTAGATTCCTGGTTTCGTTCGTGTTTATTTGAGATACCTGCAACGTAATAAATTTAAGATGACGTTAGTAGCTATTTGTGTATTAAGAGCGGAAAGTGATACTTTGCCGGCAACACACTTTCTGCTCGAATTGCACAAAAGATTTTTTCTACGATCACCTTATTTTTAAACAAATAATTAGAAAAAACATGAAAAGTACACTTTATTAGAATGTGATGTTGAAAACATGTAACAATTACTTATTATTTTTATATATTGCCTACAATATTAAAGTTGAATGTACAGTTTTGGCAATTTTTAATATTTTTCCCAGGACCTGAAGAAGTCGAAGGTAGCGTAATATCTTCTGAATCTTTTTCTGCAATATCTCCATGAAAATATTGTATTGTTTGGCAGAAGATTAAGAGTAATATTTTTAGCAAAATCTGCTATATCTGGAGGTGTGCTTGAAAATTCACAGTCACTATCCATTTTTCAAATAGCTATTTATAAACAGACGACTTTTTTATAAACTAAAAATGAAATAATGACGTTTCATTAATTCCA
>CAJUYI010005682.1:0-15166 GCA_910591695.1 Galerucella pusilla
ACCAATGAACATAAATTTTGATTTGGATTCATTCACTTTTAGTTTATGGATCTTAAATATGTCAGATATTTTTTTTTAATTCCGAATTGACTGTTTTTACAGTTTCAACAAAATTATCTCCGTAATAGTAAGTGAGGGTGTCATCCGCAAAAAGATGTATTTGAAAAAAATGGATTGAACACCTCTCGATTTCTTTTTATAGGGATACTTAAAAAGAAAAGTGTACGTGAATAGACCACAAACTACTAATTAACTCAAATAACGGAGCCGCATTGAGATTGCAAAAATAACTCAGAAAGAGTTAGCTGCTCGTCTTTCCATGTTTACGAAATGATGAATTTATTCCTTTTATTCGGACCATACTGAATATTTAGCAACATTTAAAGGTTTATCATTGCTGACAAAGAGTAACTTTAAATCATTATATTAATTGTGCACAAAATATCAGAAGTAAAAAGTGGGGAAACAAGACACAAAAAAATATTTAAAACACTTACCTTTGGAACCATCTACGACGCAATCTCCAACCCAATACCATTTGAACTGCTCCATTTCACTATTTACCATCACTAGAAACCGAAATCGACCATTTCCATTTACCGACCGGCGATTGCCACCACATTTATCTCTTAGTCAAAGGCATACATCACATAGTTTCCCTATGATACTGACTCTAAGTCCACTACGTTAGAGCAACCTCGAGCCAGTACCTGTTTAAAAATGAATTTGTTTAACTTCAATCCCGTGCTGTATCCAGATTGAGATTATATTATAGTGAACACTATTAGAAATTACTTGAAAGAAATAAATATTTTTGAACAGTATGATTTTGAGTACTACTTTAAATTTTGAAAAAACTTGTTAACCAAAGTACCGTAAGTTAGCGAGTAGTCCAAGTAATCTGGGCACAAAAAGTGTCTAGAGAAATATGAAAATGTTTAAAGAAGTTAAGAGAGATTGAAAATTAGTAGGTATATACTGGAACGTTTTTAAAAATTTACAAATAAGTTTGAAGTGATTACGTTAAAAAGTCTTTACCTATAGTCCCCAAGGAAATTTCTGTGATCACATATTCAACTATATAATACAGGCATACAACGATTTGAAAATTTGTGTAACCACAAACAGTAAAATGTAAAAAATTGGAAACACCCGAAATAATAAATGGTTGTCACTTCTTCTGAGTTGTCTGGAAGATCTCGTTGTACCTAGTGCGTTCTGGAAGTATCTTAATATTTAAAAAATAAAGTAAAAATGCTAAATTGAATAAATGTTCTAAATTTGGGAGGGTTTCTTAAAATATTTGTGATTTAGAGTCAAATTGTGGAAAATAATAATTTTTTTAACACTTTTCTTTAATTTGGTTTTTAATTTAAAAATCTGATGAACTGAATAAATGTTTTAAATTGGGAAAAAATTGAGGTGTCTCAAAATATTCTATAAGATAATATCTGGGGAGATTTCTCTTTTAATATTATAGGGTTGATAAAATATATTTTTTTATATTTAATTATTCCTGCTTTCCTACTTTTTTGTTTAAATAAAAAAGTATTAAATTCTGATCAATCGTTGAGCTATTGACACCCAGAACGTCGCACCAGAAATCCTTTGTTTTTCTCTTCCCAAATGATCCTTTCTTAGTTGTCTAGAGCAATCGGTTTTACCTATGGAATTCTGAGTGACATAAAATTTCAAAAATTATAATTTCACAATTAAATGGTTAATAATCTGTCTGACTGAATAAATATATTAAAAACATTCTTAAACTACCTCGGGATCTGAATTCAGCCAAAGAAAAAATTAACTTCTTGACTACCTAATTTTTCATTTTATATCGATAAAATTCATTTTTTTTATATTAATAAGTTACAAATTGAAGAGAATAATTGAAATTTCAAGCAATTATATTTCTATTATTTAGTAAACATTTTTTTTTTGTATTCTTTCATTATTTTAGTCTCAGAAACGGAATAAAAATAAAATAAATAAAATTTTTATTATAACCTAAATGATTACAGCTCTGAGAAAACTTCACCTGGAAAAGAAGATACACAAACCAAAACAATATAAAAATATCCTCTTGCTGAGGTGTTTCCAATATTTAATATTGCAAATTGCAAAAACATTTCAGGCACACCTTTTAAATAACAAAAATAAAACATATAACTTTATAAAATTCAAAAAAATTTTATGAAAAAAATATTGGAAAAAATATTCAAAAACAGTCAGAAATCGAAAAAAATATCAATTGCTATAAAAGTTGAATGTTCAAATGGGAAATTTTTTTCAAAATTTATACTATTATTATTTTCACATTTATTTTTATTTTTGTTATTCGTGACAACATTCTCCTACCTTTAGGCATATCGCATTTCTTGAGCTGAAACGAGTCCGGTAAAATCTGTAAAAAAAAGAAAACGATATTAGTTAATTCGATATTGTTTGATAAGGAACAGTGGAGAAAAAGACCTAAAATATTTCGAGAATAATGAAGATCTGAGGAATTAATACAAAAGGGTTCTCAAAGAGGATGAAATTCTCTATAAAAAAAGTCGCAACTCTCGGATCTCTATCTCTATCATCATTATTTGAACATTCTTTTGGTTAATTTTCCAACAAGCTAGGTAATTGTTAACTAACAAAATGTTCTTGAACTTCCTTGTGTATTGTAAGCTGAAAAAAAATGTTTAAATAATTGTCTAAAAAATGTTTCGTTTTTCTATATACATACTGAATAAGATCAATTAAATCATTCCAATATTTTGTTTATAATATAGTATATTAAGTATCAAGAACGGTAAGGGTTGTTTACCGGTCGACAGCAATATTTGGAGGCTGAGCGTAGCGAAGCCTCCAACTTTGCTGGAGACCGGTATTACCCTTAACGTTCGAAATGCTTATACCATTTTTTGCGCGATCGTATTGAAATATTCGAATTTCGAATAAAATAATTTAAATATCTTCGGAATTAACGAAATGTCAAAAGTGACATTTATACTTCTCGATCAGTTTAAAATATAATTAGCATTTTGGTGAAATTACTTTTTATATTGTTCTGTTCGATTCTGTTCATTAAAAAATATCAATCTTCTTATTTTTTTGTTTCTTTTGTGTAATGAATGAAGTGATATATTATTTAGGAACACTTAAATGTATGTAGGGCTAAGAAGTAGTTTACTTACCGACGTCTGAACGGTAAGTAAATCACTTACCGACGTGTTAGACTTAGAAACCAGTAAACACAACCTACCGACCTGACAACCGATGCTGTAAATAAACAAAAAAGATCGGTCCCGCAAAAAGTAATATAAGTTAGCAAAAAACTGGAAATCAGTTATTTATTGTTAAGAAAATTATTATAAACAAAGTATTGGAATTTCTTAAACTTTTATTATGTGATCTTGTTAAGTAGGTATGGTGTATAGCGAGAAATTTTCCAGTTATTTGAATATTATTTTTAGTTTAGATTACAATAAAGATGAATACTCGAGAGAATTTTGTTAATTAACAATTGCAATGTATTCTTCAAAGTATTTAGAATACATAAAAGTTTTTTAAAATTTTTAAATTAACAATCAAAATTATTTTATTTGACCTGTTTGTTTTTGACGAGGCGTGCGCATACCAAAAATTACGAGTTGAAACTTGTTTGCAGCATAAAATTGAAATAATGAATAATGGATTCAGAATTCAGGGACTCAGAACGTTTTTCTTGGAAATTTCCTCTTCTTTAAAAATCTACTACCCGAAATATTCTCGAAATTATTAAATATAACATATATATTACCAAATCGGTAATTTATAAAATATATCGAGTAATATAAAGTTACATTTCTGTTGTGCAATTATTCATTTTCGATATTTATGAAGTCCCTTTTGAATTTATACGCTGGTGTTTACATAGAATAAATCTCTAGTTCAAATTATCAAACAAATCAATAGTTTAAAAAAATAAAAATCATACAACATACCTAATAACTATCAAACATCAAAAATATCATTCACTACTTGAAACACTGACACATACTAAAACACTGTATTGTTCTTTGTTATAAAATCGAGGCAGTTTTTACTTAAGTTAACAAAAAAGACCCGCTCGGTGACTGCATTTTATTGGAGCAAAATTTATCAGGCTATAATATTATGAGGTATTTAGTCGATCGTTTAAATTTGTTTCATATACAATGAATAAGTTTAATTCCATACAGAGTCGGATACGTTAGCTTTTAATTTAGGGTTTAAATATACAGAGTGTGTTTTAAATATGAAACGACTCACAGGATTTTAATGAATTTTAATTTGTGAGAGTCTTATGATGTGAACGATGTTATGTTGGTATTAAAATTCTTCTCTGAAGTTGAATTTTTAGGTGTTAGTTTTTGTAAATCTTTTCGTCAACATTTTTTAACAAATAACTCACAGTAATAATTTCTTAGAGCACTTTAATTAGAATAGAGAGAGGTATGAGTCTAATAGACATAGATAAAAAAAAGATCAATAACATAACAAAAAATAAAATAAAATGGAAAAGTGTATAGGGAATAATACATACAGAATGTTACAAATAGAAGGAATACATTCCTTATTTTGTGAACCGTTTTAGGAAAAAACCCCGCATCCCGTCGATTTATATTTTTAAATTGTCGCTTCGTTAGATCACATTTTTATTTTTTAGCGCCATCTATGTTTTCGAATTAAAAAGTGGCTGTTGCAATAAAACAATTGAAAGGTCTTTTAATTACCTATTGTTCACTTTTTAAGTATCCTCATATATGAAATCGAGAGTAGTTGAATCAGGGAGCTTAGGTGCAGTAGTGGTTCTAGGTTTGAGGGCGCCCGAGACGATATGGGCCCTTTTTCTTTCGTAAATATTATATTGTTTTTTGAGTTTTTTATATACAAATGTTTATTCACCTCTACAACCTAGGAGTAGAGGAAAGTTCCCTATGTAGGGGTTGCGGCATGACTGACGAAACGTCAGTTCATGTTCTCTTACAGAGTCCACACTGGGCTGTACTACGCAGGCGAATCTTCGGAGTCCCTGTTATGGCCCCTGGAAACACAAGCAGGCATCCACTGAAAAAGGTTGTGGCCTTAATGAAGGGCAGCAGGAATGGCACAATGGGCCCGCCAGTGGCCTCAGTGCCGGAACCTTGGCTTGAGTTTGTCTAGGTCAAGGCTCGCCTGCACATTTAGTAGTAGTAGTCATCTTCAGTCCAGGATTCGGCCGATCTACCGGTCTACAAGTGATGTTGTCTTTCCTAATTGCATACCAGAATGGATCTTGTAAGTCAAACTGACCCCGTTTAACTTAGACGTGTAACGCAATGTCGGGGCATATAGGGTGTCATTTTTTAAATTTACGATGGACTGTACTTCGTGAACGAATAAATATCAACAAATGAAAAATCAGTTTCTACGGTAAAAAGGTGGAATTAAAATGACCTGAGAGAGAACGCACCCCCATCAATCTCCTATGCTTCACCTACCCCACCTACAAAAATGTAAATGGCAACTTCCTACTTGTGATACGTCGTTGGAAAGCCTGTAGAAAATGCTTACCAAAATTTATGACACTCAACCAGCATCTATAGATGATTTACGTCAGCGAATTATTCAAGAATGTCCACAAATAACCCCAGGAATGTTACATAATGTTCGAAACTAATTTTAGGCTCGATTGTACCGACGGACGTCAATTTGAGCACCTTTTTGCGGACTTGCTACAAATTAGAATGTTCCCAAGTAGCAATTTAAAATCTATAAGGTTTGTATAAACAGCTATAAGATATATCTTATAGGATACTAAAATTCTTATAACGGTCTACAAAACAATTAAATTATCTTTATACAACTAAAAAGGGCCCATTTTTATACAACTGTTTGGTTGTATAACAGTTCTATTAAAAGTTTATACAGCTCTTATATGACTGTTTAATACACATTCAAACAACTATTAATCGACTGTTTTATAATCATTTATACAGCTACTATGAAATGATCTAATAGTGTGTCATGTAGTCACATCCATAAAATGGTATTAAAGCGGCACTATGAAGGTCTTACAAAATGGTTGTATAATGCAGTATTTTTTTTATAATGCTGTTATTTCGCGCACAATGGAAACATTTTGTCATCTATAAGAGCATTTCATTTTTTAGTGAAGAATATCAGAACCAAATTATATTTCAATCTGAACGTGCATCATACATTTGATTTGTAGAAATGGAGACTTATCAATACGTCTTGGGCCGCTTGAATGGGCGGACATCGATAGTGAAAATTATTTCATTTGGATGGTTTAATAGCACAAATTTTGATGCGCCGCAAATTTTACTGATAGGTATATATTTGGCAAGAAAATAAAGCACTTCAATTCTGGTTAAGTTTCAAGAAGAAAAAAAAAGAAAAATAATAATAAAATCGAAAATCTTAAAATTCACATTTTTCAATACAGTTTCATGTTTCCAACTCAATTGCTCATAATGGCGGCGATAGCGGTACAAGAGTTGCTTATTTAAACATGGCGATTTATAATACAACAATTTTACGCCAAAGAAATGCCTTGAACAATATTTTATTGTAAAATGGAGCGGTATACGATAACTGTTTCATAACGAAGAATATTTAGGCACTATACAACTAAAAAGTGTTTCATAATGCAACGCATTTGAATGCTATACAATATTTATTATTCATCATTATACAGCTTCAATAAGACAAGCTCAAGTAACTATTTTATAATGTTGTAGCTGTTAGTTATTTAGTATATTATAGAACTCTTATACGATAGGTAAAAAAGTCTTATAAAATGATATTTTTGGTATTGTATAAACTTGCTTATAAGGTATTATATCATTTTAAAAGAAATGATCGTATAATGCGTTAAAGCATATATTGTAAAAGCCACTATAGAATCATTTAATACAACAATTTTGTTTAAAAAACAAAATTATCGCAACAAAAGGTTTAATAAAAACAAACAGTCCTTAAAACAAGGCTATTCGACTGTTATACAACAATTCAGTCCTCTTAGAATTCCATTTTGCTAATTTAGTTACTATTTGTATATTGGAATTATCCTTAACTCCCAACTGATTGATTTTTCACTTGTATGTATTGTATTATACATTTTTGTAGAATCTAAACAATGCAATAGTGTATATGGTGTTCCATTCAAAAAATTGGGAGGGGCGGCCAAAGTGGGGGGGTTAATGTTTACATATGAGCAAAAAGACGTCCCCTTTTACATACTTTTTGGCATCTTTTTTTTTTCATAAAAGTGACGCCTTAAGAATTATGTGGTGGAGATTTCTCATTAAAATGCTCGCAGCGTTCAAATGCTGCTTGGGCTGCTGTTAGATTATATTATACTGCAAGCGCCAACGTGATGGCGAGCTCACCCACATGCGCCCAAACTCATTTTCAGTGTTACCTTCCACTACAGCTCTTGCAAGACACATAACTGCTCTGTACAGAGGCGTATCATTAGTTGTCGTTTGGCATTGTCTGAATAATTTTTGTGGTATAGGTACGACACTGACCGAAAAGGGGCTTATCGAATTACAGTAGTAATTTAGTTGAGAGAATCTATACCTGCGCGACCGTCGCCATCACGTTTGGCACTTGCAGTAATATATTTTTTAAAATTCAGTTTTACTGTAATTTCTATTTATCATGAATTATTCATTTATACAGTGTAGGTACTACTACTATTATAATACCTATTAATATAATAATGATGTTCAATTTACTACATTTGTTCAATCACTCGTAACAATGTTCATATATATATACTTAAAATATTTATCCCGGAAATCCTAAACTTAAACAACGGAAAAAATGTCACGGTCTTATTTTGTTATGGTGTATTGTTCCAGATTCATTCCATTATATATCGTTATTATCAATCTGTTCGAATTATGAAATAAAATTTTTATGTTGCAATTACATTGTTACAGCAGACTGTTTCTTAAATTATATCGTAATTTGTTCAGTTGCCATTACTGATACTATCTGACTAAGTAAATCATTCGTATTTTGTAGAATGGTCACGAAATTAGATGACAAGTGACCCCCCCGGCTAATGATCTATCAAATGGAATTTTTTTAAAGAATTTTCCATTTCCAATATAATTAATAATTTACATTTCAGCTCTATTATATTATAATTGGATTAAACCTGAAGTCTGAATGCGTGAAAAAAATTCGCCATGTTGCTTTGACAGGTAAGACATCAACTCAAATATTCGCTAATAAAGTGGACGATGTTCTTACAAGGGAGTGTCCAGTATACTCAAACTTCAGATATCTAACAATTTTATTTGAAATTGAAGGAATCGAGTTTTTTCAGACAGGGTGGTTTAAGTACTTTCTATTTTGATATCGCATGAAAAAGCTAGTGTTAAAATTCATCATGTGGAATTCTATAACAATTTTTGATAATAAACTCAAATTTACATTGTTGATAACATAAAAATGCTTATGACTTCTATATAATCGTGTAACAGCTGTCATTACATTTATATATCTCGAACTTTACTTCCAGTCCTCACTATCGCTCGGGCGCAAATTCGTTCTCGACTAGTAAATGTTACTTACTTCTCTAATAGCATAAATAACTAATCTCTTCGTGTAGAATACTTTGAATAACAACCCCATAACCAAGAAGCACATGTAATTAATTCTGGATATAGAGGGCGTCAGTGTTGCAGCCCACCATAAAAAAATTCAATTACCGACTAACAGTGGTACGTTTTATTATATGACTCACTGACATCCAATATAAAGTTTTGAAAATATGAGTTGAATATTTTTAGAGACAATTTTGTCATTATGACAGCGAACAAAAATTGCCCCAACTTTTCCAGCGACAATTTAATTCATGTATAAAAAATCCCACAAGCCGCGTGATTTTGTCATTATGACAGCGAAAAAAGTTTGCCCTAATTTTTCCAGCGACAAAAACGTAACCTAACTTTTGAAAGCATGACAACCAGCTTTGTAAAGAGATTTTTGATGACGTTATGTCAATTTTTCTCAAACTTATTTACATCTCATTTTTTAATTTATTTGTTTACATATATTCATGAAATTATCTTACCAAATTACACTCTAGCTTTTTTTGAGTCGAAGTAAACTTGACATTTATAATTCGAGTTTTGTTGCCATTAGGTAATTCAACTCAAAAAACTGCCAGTTTTCAGTTCGTTAAATTGCCAGGCAACAAAATTCTTATTGATACATGACAAGTTTACTTCGATAAAAAAAAGCTCTCGTGTAATTATAAAGAGATAATAACGGAACCTAACTTTTGAAAGCATGACAACCAGCATTGTAAACAAATTTTTGATAACGTTTTGTCAATTCGGAAGAGTTGAATATAACCCAGTGTTTACGAAGACAGCAGGAGGGGGAAATCAGAAGTTGGCCGAGAGTAAATGGTTGGCAGAAAACACTGCAGAAGTTTGTTTATGTCCAGTATGATTGTTTAAACAAATTATGGGAAGACGGGGAAATCATATCACATGTTAAAAGTTTTTTTTAACTCCAAATAATTTCTGGCAGAAAAGAATTCGAAGGTATAAGAATTCTCCTATTGGAAACAACGAAATATCTAAAGGGACCAAATCTTCGACGAAAAATATTGGACTTGATATCAAGCGGGTGAAAATTACGAACCATTCTAATCGAGCTACCGCCGTAACTGAATTGTCCAGTAGTGGTATAGCTGAACAGAAACTTGTGAAAATTACGGAACATAGCAGCTCATCGTCTTAAAACCGTACCATCAGTTAGATGAAGTACATCATAAAGAAACCATTGGTTTTATTCGTACTACCATTCAGGAAACAGTTTTACTACCACCGCTCAAAATAGGTACTAGCTTGCAGCAAAATATTAACAAAAGACACGAAAGTTCTGAAAATCAAGCTATTTTTAACAATTATGTTTTTAACAATTCTACTTTTCCGTTAAACTGAATGAACGAATTTACATCTCATTTTTTAATTTATTGATTTACATATTCATTAAATTGTCTCACCGAATTACATTCTAGCTTTTTTTTTGAGTCGAAGTAAACTTTATAATTCGAATTTTGTGGCCATTAGGTAATTCAATTGCCAGGCAATAAAATTCTTATTAATACAAGTTTACTTTGACAAAAAAAGCTCTCCTGTAATTGTTTCACAATTCTTCACAGAAAAGTTTCAAATAAATGTCTGTTATGCAGCATTATCAATTGAAAATCTTGAGATATAATATAAAAATATTTTATAATTTTAGATACTAAATATTATTCCATATATATGAAAAGTGAATGTTTATTGTTTTGTATTTTAAATATCTCCGGAAATACATAAAATAATAGACAGCGCCCACCAGCGCTTAAACAAAGGGAAAATACGAAAGTGAAAAAAAAAACAGCTAAGTAAGGTGTGCTGATGTAAAATAGAACAGTTTGAAATGAGTATTTTATTCAACTGCTAGGTTATTTCACATTTTATATAACTATAATCGTTAATTTTTGTATTTTTTCTAATAACAAATATTGATAGTTACATAAAACAAAAAAGAGGATATAAATTGTGGAGGTGGAAAATGCTAAGCAATGCAACTAACTTTTATTAAAAGATCATATAAGTGAAAGTGACAGCCGTATAAATATTATCTACTTCCTTTTGTTTTGTACTCTACAGGTAAAAAGAAATTTTGGATAAGAAGAAAAAACAAACTTATCAGATTATTGAAATCATCAAGCTTTTGGTATCTTAAGATTAGTCCAAATTATCGTCCTTGCCCAATCAAAAGTCCTGATCCATATAGTATGATGCCACTCTCCTATGCAAACTAAGTCCAACAAAGTCCAGCAAAGGTCTGGAGATACCTATACAGAGCCGCACTAAGAAATGCCAGTGCGGGGACAAAAAAACTTTTGGCACCCCTATTTTCCTAATGCTGGAATTAAATAGCAATATAAATAAATATTTAAAAGAGAATTTTTACAAACAAAAACAAAAAATAAATTCTATGTTGTAACTAAACTAAAAACAAACAAAAAATAGATGAAGTACTATTTACATCGTGGCTTTTTGTGCTGACCCTGTCAAAATCAACAATTAATTCATTATATTGAAGTTGTTTTGTCGTTTGTCAGTCAATTGTTATTATAGCCATGTTGCTTAATCTTCCCTGGCCCATCTAAGATCTTACATCTAAAAGTTCCGGAAGGTGTAAGGAACATTCTAAATGTGATATTGTTTTGGTATTTTTATAACCACAGTTTGAATAAATCAAATTTCTAGCGCTTATTAATTCTAAATATAACTCACAGCTACCGATGTCTTTATTATACGTTGAAGCAAAATCAGACGTGGGATTTTTAATACTTCATCAGTCTTTTCAAGCAAAAAGCTTACCAAAAGAAATTCGAAATCGTCAGTCACTACTTTCATTTTATCGAATCGAATTTGTTTTTCTCCCCAAATTATCCACCCTGATCCTCGTGTTTATTCGAAAGCATGTTCTGAATCTTATATAATTTTTTTTGTAACTTTTGTCTACCTCAATGACGCTAATGACCTCCATGGTCGATGCGTATGAATAATAAAAAAATATATTCTTCTAACTTTGGCTTCACGCCTTTCTTTGAATTATGGAACATTATTTAACTTATTCCACAAGATTTTCGTAAAATTTAACGATAAAAATCAATACTGCAAAAAAATTTTTTTAAAGGGGACTCTTTATTCTGGCGCTCCCCCTTTAGTGCGATGTCAAAGTAGCTAGGGTACCTGGGTATGAGGGTCATAAGGCGAATAAGACAGCCAGGCAAGGCTCATCAATACCATTCATTAAACCGGTACCAATAAATATGAATACAATACTTCTGGAACCAACTTAAGCGGTTCCTCATTTGTAGAGTATAAGGATCTGCTGGGATAATAGACTTAGTCTATGGCTGGGATCAATGTTCATTTTCAGTCATGTGTATATAGAGCTGACATCCATAAGTCCACAAGTCAAGCCATGCATTCCAGCTCCTGTGAGTTTTTGATCCGTCAGTGAACCAGACCAGCGTTCAATTTCAGCATTTTCATGAATGTTTTAGCTTTAGTTTTAGTTTTAGGCAAGTACATCTCAGGCGTTTTTTCAAAATCATGTGGTATCTACAGTTTTCTCCATCTAGATGGATTTCCACATCATGATTTAAGAAAAGCTATAAATATAATAATAAATATATACCAGAGCCTATGCTCATATTTTATGGTAATATGTTTGGGTTGATCAAAATTTATTGAATCAAGACTAGCTCCTTTCAGAAGCAAATTGAAACTTCAAAGGGGGCCGCAACAAAGGAATGAACTGTTCATATGTTTTACCTCACATTATTTTGACAGCGGTGTTAAATATCCACTTTCTCTGTAGTTCTTATATGATTAACCTTCAAGATTGTGCAACTTTAATCTTATATTTATCATCTGTGTTATGTTAAAACTTTTCGCTAGACAAATAATCGCAAAGAATTCCGTTGCAAACAAACTGTAGCTAATTTCCAGGTCATTATTTATTATTATAGATATTATATAAGATCAGTTAGTGCTTTTTTCATATTCTTTAAATTTATTTTATTATACTTTATAGTAATTTATTATAAAGTGGTGTTTTAATTGAAATCTTCAATAAATCTTAATATGATGTAATTATTATAATAGAAGAGCTTTGAGTCCTTTTTTGATGAAACTACTTCACTGAAATGATGTAAATACAATTTATATTGAGGATATGAAATGGAATAGATTTCCACTGGAGATTTGACTTCTTTAAACGAAAGTATATGTATTGTAGATTGTATGTGTGTGTGAGAGAGATGGTCTCGGACGTTGTCCATTAACCACAGGGAGTATGGAAGGTCTAGATATTAATCCGAAAAAACAGTTTATATTTCCAGATTAGCATCATTAATAAACCGCATAAGTAGGACAAAAATAGCCTTTTCGTTTTTTGCCAGAAGTTTTTCTCCACGACTAAATAATAACGCACAAATTATTTTTACATATTTAGCTGCATAATTATATAAATTCTTCACACCAGTGAATAATAAAAAGAATTCACTCTCGTTAGCCAATCACATTCTATTATTATCAGAATTCACGCTAAAATTAATTAAAATGAATAAATCAAATCGTCTCTTTAAAACGTCAACCTAAGAACGCAAATCACTTCTGACAGCACGTCGTTTGAAACGTCAAAATAATTATAAAATCATAATTTTACGTATTATAAGAGAAAAAAATGGACAACAGTAGCGATAGTGAATATGTACGTCTCCCGGAATTAATTTCATTTATAAATGTAAGGGTTCCGTTTAAAAATATGAGTTACGTATATATATTTACTCTTTACATTTTTATAAATATGCTCTATACTCTATAGCCTAGTGGTGGTTGACTATGGCGCGGACGATCGAGGTTCGATCCTCACTGGAAGTTTTTTCTTTTTAGTCGTGGAGAAAGCATAGTCTTTTACTTGTGTAGAATGGCTATTATTCACTTGGATGATTCCAAAGCTCACTCGCTGCGCTCCCTCGTTTTGGAAACTTCATCCGCGTGAATGATAGCCATCATTCTGCATTCGTTGAAGAATATACTATTCCTAGATTTGTGAGAAGATTCCGAGCTTGCGATGCAGTTTGCAAAAAGCTGGGAGCACATGAAATGCAGCAGTTTTCTAGATTTGATTGCGCAAAAAAATAATGGGTATCAAAATTGTTGATAATTTTATTCCCTATGAGATGATGTATTGCAATAATAAAAGAAAATTCAACCCCCAATCTTTGAAAAATTGAAAAAATTTGTTTTTTTAAGCGACGAAAATAATTATAATAACTGAGTTAACTGTATAAACCCTCACTTCGTGGAATCTACTCATCATATGGTTTTAAATTAAACTAACTGTTTTTAAATGACTCCACAATACATTTGTAAAAATAGGTAAATTGCAAGTAAATTGACAATTGTTTCGATATAAATATCATCATCATAATATATGAAAATATAGCAGTCCGGTACCTGAAAACGTTGGTGTTTTCGAAAATTCATGAGATGGGTAATAAGATGAGATGGGTAATAAATTGTTAAAATAACTTCTTTCAGTTACATTCCAGGCTCTGAAGAAAATAACAGCTATTTATTTGGATGTAAAACTGAGTTTACGATGCTTAAAGGCGAATTTACATGGGGATAGTAGCTAAGGCAAGTAACTTAAGCCAGTTACCAAATTTAGCTCCTGGCATTGTGTAAACGTCTGATTTCGTACTTGAACCAGTCACCCATTTAGCGGTAATTTTAGTCAAGGAACAAGTAGGAACAAGTAGGTACCCCCACTACGGGATTTGTTCACTACAATTCGCATTTAACACGTCTAGACAGGTCTTTTTAATATAGTAATAGTAGTTTAGTGGTGAATGGTGTTATTTTATTTAAAAAAGAGAAAAATGGCTGTACCTCGCTGGAACGAAGAAACCACCCTGAAATTAGTTCAGGAGTAGGTACCACTTGAAGGAGTGTCTATGGAACACAAAAGCTCATGAGTATTTCTACGAGCTAACCATTTTCTTATCCATATATGCTTCTTTTTCTTTTGTTTGCGTACTATTACTTTACTAATTTTCTCGCACAATGAAACTATACACTTTTTCACGGCTGATCTAAGACGTTTTCGTTCAATATACGCCATTTTCACTAAGCAGAGCGAGCTAAAATGTCGTGTAGACAAATACTAATTGGTAACAACGAATAGTAATTGAATAGTTCATTACTATTCGGTGTTGGTAAGTAACAAAATTTTAGTAACTGGCTTTAGTTGCTCGCTTTAGCTACTATCCCCATGTAAATTCGCCTCAACCGTCGCTTAAAATTCCTCTGCACTACATATATTATTTGTCAAATTATCAATAAATTATATTAAAAGTTTTAAATTCATCAAAATTTAATTGCATAATATAAATGTTCACACCTTTGAATAACTTCCTCTTAGTTACGTTAATTTATTTTCTTTCAATCCAAGACAATTTTAACCTTCTAATAAAATATATGTGTACATGAATTCAAATAAACTAATATTGTTCCTTTAGACTGGGTATTATGGGGCGTCGGCGTTCGTA
>CAJUYI010005683.1:0-15163 GCA_910591695.1 Galerucella pusilla
ATAATTCAAACTTAACAATTATAAAACAAATATCAACAAAATAATAATATCTAGGTACATACATTTATAACAATATTTTTACAAAAATATTAAACATTAACAGCCCAACAGTCTGTTGCTAAAACTATATCGGTCTTATTAATAAACACGGAGTAACCTGAGACTAACTTTATTCCATACTTAAACCATCAGTTTGACAGATACGCTATTAATAAACTCATATTAGACAAGGAATAGGCTACTCCGAGGTTAGCCTGGGACTAACTTTGGTAATAATTTTAATCCATGGAAATAGGTAGCTTATGCTCGGAATAACCTTCGAATAAATATAACCTTAGTTTTGTTGAACTGTCAATTGTGGTATTATAAATGTCATATCCTAATTCGAAATTTAGTTTGTCGTTTTTGCATTATCAGTTCGTATTATTATTCAGTTTATTTTTATCAATTATGTATATTTATTAAGTACTTGCTTTGGTTCAGTGAGTAGTAATTATTTTGCGATGGAAGAGAGGGATTATTATTTGGGAGATTTGAGAAAGATGGAAGAATTGGAAGAAGCAGAAAATATTCGTCCATCAGAAAAATTAAAATTCATAAAATTCGGGCTAATCCATTAAAAACATTGCTAGAAGAGGAATTGAAAGCCATAAAATTAAAAATAAAATTTTTTATCAGTTTTTATTTAATTTTTACTTTTCTTTTTGTTGCAAAAATTTTTCATTTTCTTTGCGTTATATAGGGAGTTGTTGTATAGGAGTTTCTCCTCAGCATGCCTTTTTTTGATTCCTTCAATTTGAGTAAGAGTGAGTTTTTCAACAGAACTCCTACTAAATATATATAACTAGGTATTAACAATAAAAAACGTGAAGAAAATTCGGAAATACTACTTTGAACACAAAATACAAACTGAGAGATAATTATGAGATAACTATTTTTGAAATGAATGAACAGAGCACTGACACATGTCACAATAAAAAACACAGATGTCACCATAACGTCACTTTATTGGTCAATCCCTACCATACAACTGTGAATCTTCCTTAAGTCATGTCAAAACCCAGTAATAAGGAAAGAGTAACTATTACCTCCTTAGTCGGAGTTTATTAATAGCAATTGTATCACTTCTTTAAACCTACGCTAGTCTCAGAGTAACTATAGTCTCTGACTAATCTAGGAGTAAGGGCGGAGTAAGAAATTTTTATTAATAAGACAGTTTAAGTTTAGTCAACCTTGTGGTACCTCGGAAATTTTCGAAACTACAATTCCTCAAATTTCTTCCAAAAAAATTTTCCATTTGTTTTTTCATGTGAAAATTATAAGACAAATTCCTTATTCCTTGATATTTCTTTCTTAATTAAGTTTCCATGGCCATGGATATTTTAGCATAAGTTTTCTCCTTTTCTTTTCTTTTTCTTTTCCGAACCATCTAAATACCTACAGCAATGATGATGATGGGAAATTGATTCGTTTTACACCAGTAGTAAATGTTTCATAAGCCTGATGATGGTAAATTTTACCGAAACTAGTTGCTAAGTTATATGGTTTGTTCTTTCGGAGAACAATATCAATATTAAAGTTGTGGTTTGGACTTTGAGTTTCATTTACCCTTAGTTTAGAAATACATTATATTTCCAAAGTAAGAGATTCAATTCCTAATTTTTTATACCTTCAATAATTAATGCTTCTTCCTAAGCACGAATATTTTGCGAAATTACAACTCATACAAATTTGTCCTGTGGATTAATCAATTAAGAGTATTCAAGTTATTACAATAGCCAAAATCATACTTCCAAGTGACATTTACTGGTGTAGATAAGATAAGTTTTTCTGAACCCACAATTTTTTATTTTTTTGCATAATAATACCGCACGAAACGTATCAAATGATTAAATAAATCGTTTGCCGATGCGATACAAATGGTAATTATCCATAAAACTACAAATTAAAATATCAAATGACGTTCTCTGATTGTTAAAATAACAATACAAATGTAGAAATATCGTGATACGCAGCCTGAAACTCAAACGGCGCGCGCGGTATACCTTTACCTTTTTCACCTGACTGACGGACGTTGTTCTACTGAACACATGACTGACGGATGTTTTGATGTTCAATACATAATTCTGAACCCTCAGACAAAATTTGAAGTTTTAGAAACGAATTGCACTTAATAATTATTTATCCTACGTCTATCCGGACTGACTGACCAGCTCTGTTCTAATGTATGACTGACTGACCAACACAACTTTTATTTCATACAATAGAGAAGTTGTATAAAAATTTTCAGCTTTTAGAAATTCATTTTGTTCACCCGTCAAATGATACACCTTTAATATCGCACCTGAGCCACCTGTTCTACGGCACGCTTGACTGACCGGAGCATGTTTGTGTACCCATCGGCTACAACGATTTAACAAAAAACCAGCCTTTAGAAATTGAAACAGTTTTTTTGGCTCTGGCTCTCCGGCTATACGTTAACCACTCGGCTAACGATATTTATTAAAAGTACATCTCAGAAGTATTACATACCTTCATAAAAACTGACCTTCATCGGTGGTCCCTTAAATACCCATTTTATTCTGTTTTTAGTATTTGTTATTAATTTATAAGGTTTATTTTATTCAAGTTTATTTTTATAAATAAATATTTTGGATCCAGTGCTTCTGGGAGAGACTTTTTTTGACAAGTTATTTTGACGTTTCTTTAAATTGAAAAAAAGATGAATGACGAGTACTAAATGCGAATGCTGATTGGTGGTTTTCATATACGTTCTAGGATGTATATGAAATCATATACATTCAGTTAACCGATATGGCCTACATTTCCATTCTCTAAACTGTGCAGGAAATGGATAATATACATGTGGGTGTAGAAAAAATAATTATAAATCAAAAACAATCTATTTCAGCGGTTATGAAGGTTTATAACGGATTTCCAATCAATATTCTTAGACCTTCATGATCTGTTAAACTTTTGGTACAAACTCATGCGAAATGCTGTATACAATAATTTATTCCTTTCACGAATTTTTATTATACAATACAATAATTATTGTAGGTCGCTACTAAATTGGATTGAAGCTTTAAAAGACCCTTTTTAAATTTATTTGAAGCCGGATTAAGAAGCCTCTCAATAAAGTAAAGCAGACATTGAACTTCTATTATATATACTCGTTATTTAGTAATAAATTCAAGGCAAAAAATCCATACTAGCTTTTATAGATTATGTAGATTATACAGTGAGAAACCATTCAATCCATTCCACAATATCTACATTATATTGAGCGATTCACAGATAGGGACCAAAAATTATTTCATTACTAGTTGATCTCTCGACAACGGTAGCTAGAACGCTACCGAAACGTCGAAATAAAAAATAAAAAACATTATTGTGGTTTGATTCCCATAAAAAATAAGAGAAAAAAGTATAAGTAATGCCACAAAAGAAAATACTGAGCCTCAAATATAAAGATTCAATCCACAACATGCTAAATTATTCCTTAAAGGCCATTCGGCCAAACTGTCACATAACCTACTATGTCAAAGTCGAAAAACGACGAGAATGAGGGTGGGAATGCTGACCGGACATAGTAGGCTGAGGAAACATATGCACACAATTGGCCTAGCGGATGTCAGCCTTTGTAGGTTCTGCCAGGAAGAACACGAAAACGCGAAGGCCTAACAAGTGTGCGGTTTCACATAGGTACTCGGAGAAGAAAAACTGAATGCAGAGAGCTATGCAAGTGAGGCGGTATCCAGGCTAATAAGTCTAATAAAAAGAATAAAGCTAGATATCGAGAACTAAATATAGGGAGGATCACAATAGATCTGCAGAGGTCGCAGTGGGATAGGACAAAGAGCCACTCCAATCCTAATCTAATCTAATCTAATCTAAAACACTTTAATAACATCAGGTTTTTGATCTAAAACTTGTTTTTGTTTAAATATCTTCTGTATGTTCCTTGTGGTATATTATTCATTCTTTTTTTAATTTCTTGGGAAATTAAACCACAATATTTTTGAATTCTTTATTTCAACGTTTCGGTAGCGTTCCAGCTACCGTTGTCAAGAAAAAATGAGTAGAAATTAATTTTTATCCCTATCTGACACAACAGAAAAAATTTGACAACTAGACAATCAAAAATTATTTCGAAGTTTAAGACTGCAAAATTTTGTTATCAAATTTTTATTAAGGTGCATTCATAGTAGATCATATCTGTGGCAAAATGTGAAATGAAACACTTCATTTTATGACATTCCAACGATATGATAGTCTACTAGAAATGGAAATCCAGTGAAGTGCACGTTCCAGGAACGGTTTTTATTGGGATAGCGCGTTTCTTTCGCTTATATTGAAAATGTTGTTAATAAAACGCGTTTCTTAATAGTTTTTTTGTGTATGAATATTTAAGTTTTTGAAATATGTATACTCAGTTTTGTGATTTTGTGTATTGAAATGTGTATCGATTAACAACTATTCAAATTATAAATCATAAGAAAACCTGGATAAAAACTTATGATGCTATCCTGATAACGCAGGTAATTGATTATTGGAAATTTCTCTTTCTAACATTGGTAACCAAATTTGACTACAATCGGCTGATATACTAGCTACACATTTATCTGCATTTAGTTGTATCAAAGCACTTTCTTTGATTTTCCGTCTTTTATTATTGGGTTCTTTTAATATTATTTTTGATGAATCCCATTGAATTTGACGACCCTCTTCCCAAGCATGTTTGCAAATAGCTGACTTAAAGAATTCCCTATCTTTGATATATTTTTTGTGTTCGTTTATTCGTACTTTCAATGGTCTAGATGTTTCACCTAAATAAAATTTGTCGCATTCACATGATATTTGATATATGCAGTTTTTTGGAGATTGTTCTTCATTCTTTGGTTTCGTTTTTGTTAGTATTGATCTCAATGTATTATTCGATTTAAAACTAGTTCTAATATTGAATTGGTTACCAATTTTTTTTAATTCTTTCTGACAAACCCTTAACATACGGTATTGTTAAGTTCCTAAAAATTATGTTAGCTGAATTATTGATATTATTGTTATGGGGTATTAACGATGAGCCCCTCTCTATATGCTTAATCTCCTTATTTACAAATTCTGCAGGGTAATTATTGTTATTTAAAACATCTTTTAAAAAAGTTTTCTCCTTTGTAAATTGATCATCACTAGAAAAAATGATTCTGGCCCTATCGTATAAAGATTTTACTATCCTTTTTTTAACGCTTATAGAATGATTAGAGTCAAAATTCAAATATCTATTAGTGTGTGTTGGTTTGCGGTATACACTCGTTTCATACCCTGTAGATGTTTTATTAATAAGAACATCTAAAAATGGCAAAAAATTGTTATTTTAAATTTCAATTTCAAATTTTATAGATTCCTCTCCTTCATTTATATTTTTTAAAAAATCATTAAGAGATATTAAATCATGAGGCCATATTGCGAAGATGTCGTCTACATATCTCCACCAGACAATTGGTTTTAATTTTTGATTATTTACTATTTCGGCTTCAAAATGTTCCATGTAAATATTTTTTCTTGACAACGGTAGCTGGAACGCTACCGAAACGTTGAAATAAAGAATTCAAAATATTGTGGTTTAATTTCCCAAGAAATTAAAAAAAGATTGTTTTTGTTTGTTACTTCGGATTTATTGTTATAAATTGAGCGACATGTTCTGATACCAAAAATAGCTCGAATTAAATCTAACCTGCTTTAGTACAAATGTTCAAACCAAAAAGCTCTTAGAGCATAATTCTGGATCGGAGAAATCATTAATATGGCATTATCTGCATTTTACATTATGCCGATCGACGAGGTAGATCGGCAAATCCCATTCAACTTTCAAGTTTCAACTCGTCCACATTGTCAGTATAATCACCGAATAGTAATTACTATACTAATTACTAATACTAATTACTATTCAGTGGTATAATGTAGACGTTTTGACCGACATACATCTCCGCGCCATTATCAAAACTGAGAATATTTTGAGTTGGTTTTGCTTCATTAAAATTTTTAATTATGAGTGATGCTGAATATGCTGTAATGGCAGCTCCTGCTGCAATTATTATTGCAGTTGTTGGAAACCAGCAACACCGTTTTCGTCGCCCTCGAAGATTTTGGGTACGACCCAGCCTCGTCAATGGTAGGAAAAAATATCATTGCTCTTCATTCCAATTCATATTGAGATACAACACAGACACACAAAACTAACCAAAACGACTACGTTTAGGAAATGTTGAACTATATGCTTCGACACGTCCAAACTAGCCAAGTCGATTCGACTTCCTTTTATTCGTACCGACTTGGTTCCGGTTGCATTCGATTCGACCCGACATGGATCGACAATGTCGGGCGACCATCCACACGACATTATGTGGACGCGGCTTTAGATTAACGACAAGAAGCTGGAAATTGAATAAATCATACCTACTTAAATATTACAAAACGTTCAGTTTTTCCAAGCCGATTAACAGACACTAGGGCTTTTAGATTTTGTAAATTAAGGTGAAATCATAGATATATATAAAAATATCAATTATTTAGATATTGTATATAATTCTAAGGTATCATATTTCTAAATCACATTATACCTACACATAAATAAATCCACGAGCAGAATGATGGGATTTGGTATGAGAAATTCTGATTATAAAAAGAATATTGCTATAGACAAGGACGGATACTGTACGAGGGTTATCTTTGCATATAACTCAGTTAACACTGAATTTTTAAAGTTGATGTGTCTGTCGAAAAATGAAATTAAGCCAAGAAAATTTTCGCGCAATCATTTTTCCCAACAGTTGTCTCAACAACATTTGATTTCACATCAGAGTCGAACTTGGACCTAAATATTATCGTTTACATTTGTCTGATTTTCGATTCGACTTGGAAAACGTCAACTGTCATCCATGTCAATAGAAAATGTAAGGTTATGATTTTGTATTCACAAATTTTGAGTTATTTGCTTCAGGCCAGATTTAGATGTGGATATAATTAAAATGCCTTTGAGACACAGAAACTGCTGCACATGCAACTTTAAATCTTTTGTTATTATTACAACGGTAAAATGACAAAAAGAAACAAGTAAATAAAAAGTTTTGGTGTGGAAAATGGTTATTACGTCGAAGCGAACGTGGTATTTCGAATTTAGTTTCTCGTGAACTTTTGTTGGTAGATCCTATGAGCTTCAAAAACTTTACACGAATGAGCTCAAAAACTTTTGAAGTCAAAAGTAAATAGCAAAATTCAAAAGAAAGACACTGTTCTGAGGGAATGTATCGAGGCAAAAACAAGGTAATGTAATTCTGCCCGTATCCTATAAGAGTCAACAGCAAATAGTGCACAATGCGCATGATTAATCATAAATATCAGATGAAATATCGAACCGAAATAGATATGGTTCTATTTTGCAAAACTCGAATGATTTGTCAAATGCAAAATCAGACGGATCAAATCAAATTGAAAATAGAACATTGTAAACGAATACAAAGTACAGTTTTATTCGATTTTTTAAAATCAATGAAAAATCCTATGGTCTAAAGCAGTCTTTCCCAATGTGGGCGATAGCGCCCCCCTGTGGGCGCTGCAGGCTTAAAGGGGGGCGGTAAGAGACCCAGAAAAAAAGGGGGCGTTGTGTAGGGCTTTGGGGTCGATTTATAATTTCATCTACCTAGCTAGGAAGACTCTGTATCTGTAGAGTAGGGAGGGTGAGTGTGTAGGCTCATAGCACTTAGGCCACATGTGACCCATTTTACATCCTCCCGAGGAGTTGTCCTCCTATAGGTCATTGTCCATCCTGTCCTTCTCAGGAAGGTGGACAGGTCACTGGGAGACATCTCCTTTAGGAAGACTCTTAGACACCGACTGAGCTCTCGACTACATCTTGTGAACATCAACTAATATTAATTAAGATATAGCTCAAACTCGGTTCGATATAATAGACCGCGGGCAATCATGTTTGAACAAGTTTTTGTTAAATAATCCGATTTGTACATTCCTATATCAATCGGATGGTTCTATAATACTTGCTCTTGCTTGTCGAGTAGAGAAAAAGAAATTCCCTTGAAAAATATAATATCAGTCGCTACGGATGGCGCTCCGGCTATGACAGGGCGCCATAAAGGCTTCATATCGTACTTAAAAAATTAAATTCCAGATGTCCTTGCTATACATTGCGTTATTCATAGAAAACATTTGGTTACTAGAAACTTAAGTGAACGACTATTTCAATCACTGCAATATGTCATCAAAGCAGTCAATAAAATCCGTAGCAGCTCTTTGAATTATAGATTATTTCATCAGCTTTGTGTTACTAATGACGAAGATTTCAACCGTTTGTTGCTTCATACTGAAGTTCGTTGGCTGTCAAGAGGCAATTGTCTGATTCGATTTTACAACCTGTTTGACTCTGTGATAGAGTTCTTGGAAACTAAAGATACAGAACTGCGCAACAAGCTCATAACATCAAAGAATGATATAGCTTACATGACAGACCTGTATAAATTGTTCAACGACATGAACCTCCAACTGCAAGGCAATGAACTAAATTTCAATGAACTAAATTTAATTAAAACAAAAAATGTTGTTGCTGCTTTTGCAGCCAAACTATTTCTGTACAAAAAGAATTTGGGCAGACGTGAGTTTCACAATTTTCCGAATTTATCAGTATCCTGCAGTAACGACGACTTGTTTGCCTACTGCCAACATTTGGAAAACCTCCACATTGACTTCACCGAACGATACCAACATTTTAAACTTGGAAATACCAGACTGGGTGTTGGATACGTTTTCAAATGTCAACACAGCAATGTCACCTCAGCTGGAAGAAGAACTAATAGAATTGACAACAAACGAAGAAATAAAAATCAAGTTCAAAAATGGATATCAAGAATTTTGGCTACAAAAACCGATCCCGCAATTGTACCCTGGATTGTGGTCAATTGTTCAACGATTCTTGATAGCATTCCCATCGTCATATTTGTGTGAACGTGGATTTAGTGCTGTGGCAACGCTGCTTACTAAAAAGAGAAATCGTTTGCGTGTTACCGAACGTGGCGACTTGCGGCTGTTTTTGAGTAAATTGGAACCTGATATCAAAAAACTTATTGAACAGCATCAGATTCAACCTTCACATTAGTTTTTATTTAAGAATTGATTATGTTTGTTTTATTTTCAATAAAAGATACTCTGTCCGAATACTATAAAGTTGCGTTTCAATAATCAGTTATAAGTACTTAGCGGTTTTTAAGTATGTTTAAAAAATAATTTATTCTTAAAGTGGGCAGTTGGGAAACCCTGGTCTAAAGGCACCTTTAGCGCCAGTCCACCAACAATGGCAGTCAACCAAGATGCTTTACCTAAGCTGATCCAAAAAGATCGATCGAAATTGGAGCAGCTTTGGGTATTTCGAAAACCACCATGACAATGCAAGTTCCCACACACCTCGTTGTATAATACAGACCTTCAATTAATTTCTGTTGCGGTGTCTAATAGTGGAAATCTTATTTATTCTTTGAAATTAGTAAATACCCACCATTAGGTTAATCTACCTTATTAACCTTGCTCTTAAATTGATCTATTCAAAGTCGTTGACATTGTATATTCGATATTTTTTTCACAGGAGATAACAGTGACGGAGATTCACCTATTGAATAAATGGTTTAAGTAAATGGAAATTCGGTTTTTATAAATATTGCCATGTTTAGGATGAAAGTGAGATTGGTCAAAAATTATGTAACATAAATTTAGCCTTGGTCAAAGCCTTTTGTAACTGTTAGAACAGCAGTGAATATATTAACCGCAATCCAAAGACAAGCCCTCCTTGGACTTCCTGCTTTGGAACTTTTTGTAAGGGTGGAGGCAGTGATGGCAATTATTAGGCTGAAATTGGGAGACTTATGGTCCCCGAACTATGTTTAAGAAGGACACACTAAAATAATTGGGATAATGCTAGATGAACACATATTTTACATGAGCTTTGATAGCATGACACCGGAGAACATATTCACTGAGCGAGTGAATATCATCATCCCATCCAGGTAATTCTGGAGAAATCATCTGGTTCACCGATGGATCCAAAATAAACCATGGCACTGGAGCTGGTATAAGAGGACCTATAAAGAAACTGTCTCTTAGCCTTTTCGATACACAGTGTTTCAAGCAGAGACGATTACCGCCATAGCCTGCATTGATGAAAGCTTCAGAAGAGGATATACCGGTCAAAAAATTAAAATTTTCACTGACAGCCAGGCTCTGCTTAAAGCTATCAGCAATCCAACAACTAGGTCTACAACTGGTGAAAAACTATAAGGAATCTCTTAACATGCTGACAAGAGACAACAAAGTGTCTCTATTGTGGGTTCCGGCACATGAGGGGCTTGCAGGGAATGATTTAGCAGACCAGCTAGCTAAAGGCTCTAAAGGAGTCTTCACAGGTCCGAAACCGTTTTGTGGAATAACAAAGGATTACATAAGAGGGGAAGTCGGGAACTGGCTAGTTAAGGAACACCAACTCAAATGGAGGCTGACACAATGACACCTCCATACTAAGAGTCTACTGAATAAGTTAGACAAGGAACTCTCGTCCAGGCTGTTGAAACTGGGTAAGAGAAGTTTGAAGACATATACCGACCCGGTGACTGGACACTGTACCCTGAAGAAGCATTTGCACAGGATGGGCAAAGTTAGTGAACCTATGTGCAGAAAATATGAATTCTACGATGAAACCGTACTCACATACTCAGTGAGAACTTACAAGTACTCAGATGAAAGCACTTTGAAGTGGAAATAACACAACCATCACAACTACTGAAGACCCCTCCAGATAAACTGGCCTATATACAAGATACTAAGCTTCTGTAATGGAAGTAGGTAGATAACATGGGTTATGATACAAAGATTCAGT
Organism: Galerucella pusilla; assembly: GCA_910591695.1. Taxonomy (NCBI): domain Eukaryota; kingdom Metazoa; phylum Arthropoda; class Insecta; order Coleoptera; family Chrysomelidae; genus Galerucella; species Galerucella pusilla. Next base: position 10,934 of record CAJUYI010005683.1, read on the forward strand.
TCAAGTGCCTGAGCTGTTGAGCCCAATAAACGAATGACTGGATATGGGAGGCAATTTTATAGAACGATTTCTTTCAAATGTAACACAAGTAATTGAAATAAGATTTTAAATCGAATAGAATATAATAAGAATTAACACAGACGCTGATAATTAAATGACTTTGATGGTAATAATGAGTTAAACCCGGCTAGAGTATCTCTGTGAAGGTGGTGGGAGGCAACTACGTCATAATGACGTCAACATTAACCATTTTTGAAATTCTATTTCTTTCACTTCACGTTTACCCGTGGTTTACCCACTGTGATGTAAATATAACCTAACATTTATTTTTAATTCGAGAGAAAAAAGATTTGTTGTTCGTATTCCTAATTATTATTGTTCATGTCTATGAAAATTAAATATGAAAAAATTAAGTTGTATGCAACCATGTTTTGCTAAAAAATACTTCACTCTCCTAATCTTTACCATTTCGTAATATTTGTACATTCTCCTGTGTATTTCGTACTTCAGCAACCACTTCATTAATTTCTAATTTGAATGCTTCTATATCATTTCTCTATCTATATTATTTTGTAAGCAAATCTTCAAATTCAGCCATAGAACACTTACTTTCTCTATGACATAAAATACTTTAGTATTTTATGCTCTACGAGTTCAACTTTAACCACCTTTACCTATATTATGGAGCTGGTAAACCCAAAGGCAGGTAGGGGAGGTGTACCCAAACGGAAATAACGTCACGGTTAAACTCAATGAAATGGGATTATCAGCTTTAACCATGACGGGTAATGTGAATGGAATATATACCTACCTATGTACCAGATCTGCAAATGTTCTCAAATGTCCAACTGGAAAGTTGACGTCTGCATTTGTTTGACCCTTTGTATCTACCTATGAACTATACGTCATAGAGAAGAGATAGTCATTATGGTTTAAAACGCAGAAAGCTCTGATATTCAAGGAAGGTTTTGGTTGAGTTTTTGTACAGATTGGCTAAAATATAAAGATGTTTGCTGGAGGGCACGGAAAAAAATAAGCCGACTGGGAGCTTTAAACAAAAATGCTGCCTAAGCCCTTTGAGATATAACGAAATAGCCCAAGATAAAGAGGCGACATCTTTCAACGGTGCATTTTTTTTACTTCGTGGCATTATCATTATAGCGAATTCAAAAAGCGTTTGCTCCCTTATGAGAAACCTTTGAATAAAGCTTAATTAGGTTATATAGACATAAAATCCCATTTAGTATCGTTAGTTTGCGTTTGACAGCGTTTTTGCTGAAAGCTCCCAGACGGCTAATTTCTTCAACAAATATCGTTATATTATTATTTTAACCAATGTAAACAAAAACTTAATAAATTATATACTAAAACTTTCCTCGAGAACCACTCTATCCAATGGTGAAAACAGTATAAAAATCGGTTCAGTAGTTTTTGAATTTATCGCGAACAGACAGACAGACAGACTTTTTTTTATAATAATTATGTAGTGATCAGTAATAGCTCAGGGATAGCCTTTCAGTAATAATAATTAATAAAAAGCATTAATAACTTTCTTTCTATTCAATAACAATGTTTAAATTTTACAAATGATAAACCTAAGAATGAATTTAAAAAAATCAATTTAATTATACACATAGTTGATTAATCTTCATAAATATTCACTAAATAATATCCATAATAACGGGTATTCATGAACGAACGTTGAATTAGTACGTGTTTAATCTCCATCATCCCAATCACCAACTTAATATTTGTATTAGGGTCAAGATTAGCTACTAATCTTAGCTCAATGATCAGAGACGGATTAGAGTTGAAATTAATGAGGTATTGTTCTCATATATATTATAGGTATTATATTATCGGTGAAACATTACTCAATTTTACTTTTTGACAATATTTATTACTAAATATACAAGTATAGTTTAGAAATGAAATAACCAGTCCGAAATCTAATAAGAAAATTCACCAAAGTAAATAAGATAAAGCAAAATAGTATAGACACCCCCAACTAATTTACTATTGGATTACGATAAGCCCTTGCCGGTCAGTGACGTACCTATACCACAGAGTACACCTATACCACAAAAATTATTTAGATTATTTTTTTTTCACTTGTCAAAATCTGACATTTTGGTGGTTTTAACCAATAGCAATACATTATTCTAGCCAATCATTCGGTATTATACTGATAATTCTGCTTCCTCATCGATAATACCTTGCTTACATTGAAACGTCAAAATTTTACTTTGAATTTGTTATTATTGACAACTAAGAGTGCTTCGAAGCTTATTGAAAAATGAACACAAACCGATTCAGTGCCATCACCCAAGAGAATATTGAACATTTCATACAAAATTTTAAATTGTTGAAAAAAATAATCTTCCCAAATACGACTCGGTCTTCAAATTTTATCACATAATTTTTTATTTATCACTCAAACTTGTTTATTTGAATTCAGATAAAATCCCTCGTCCTAACGGACTCGTGATTTTATCAATCGGTTTGTTTTCATATTTTTGCCAAATAAACAAGTTTTCGTGGAAAAGAAAAATTATCGATAAAATTTGGAGCACTCGTGGTATTACCTTTGACAATACCAAACGTCAACAGAATTGTACTAGTGATAAGCAGGATACGCCTCTGTACAGAGCGTTTATATGTCTTGCAAGGGCTGTAGTTGGAGGTAACATTATGAAAATGAGCTTGTGCGCATGGGGGCGGGCTCGCCATCACGTTTGTCGCTTACAGTAACTATAGTTTGTCTCAAAGTATATCGTCTTCGCTTTTGCCGGCAACCATAAATTAAATGAGCCAATTACAATAAATCATATGGCAAATAGCTGCTGTAGAAGAGATCGCCAGTGACAGACTATTTAAAATTATTTTAAAAAAGATCAAATTCACAAATATCTATTTTTTTGTTTTTTTATCATACATCCTTTGTTTTTTATTTAATATAAACTTTTTTGATTTTTCCTTCTAAATGAGAGATTATTAAATACTATTAAGTTAAATAAACTATAACCAGACCCGCCCTTGCTTTGTCACTCGACAGTTGTTGGGTTTCATTTCAGGTGAAATTATTTCAAGAAGGTCCTAAATTGTGGTATTTTGATTATTGCCGTCAAAGGCGAAGGCGATATACTTTGTTTCTAAATTATTATAAATGCAGAAAGAAAAAGATACAGACTAAGTAGAGAGAGAATCATCAAAAAAACCACTTCCTAACTTCATACAAATCAGACAACCTGGGACATGCCACAAGACGGTATGATGAAAAAGTATAACTTTTCAAAGAACTTCGTCACGGAATTAAGCAACAAGAGGAATACCATTACCAGACTTGGAAAGAATGCCATTCAATGGTACACAGACGACTCAAAAGCAATAGAAGGAACTGGGATAGGAGTATTCGGGCTTGGAACCAAACACTCTGGAAGCTTGGGAAAAACCACAAGTATGTTTCAAGCGGAAATTCACGCCATAAGAAAGTGCGCAGCTCAATATTGATAAATGATACAGAAGACAAAGGATTATCATAATATCGGATAGTCAAGCAGCCGTTAAAGCACTGAGCTCTTGTGTAATCAGTTCCAAAATGGTATGGGAATGCCTAGACAAACTCAATGAACTAGGCGAGAACTATATAGCCACCTTACTATGGATTCCAGGACACACTGGAACAGAAGGAAATAAAATAGCAGATGAACTAGCAAAGAGGGGGACTGAAATACGTTTCTGGGGGCCTGACCATTTTGCGGAATCAGCCCCAATGTGATATTGGAAGAAATAGGTAAAGCCGAGAAAAAAAAAAGATCTGACCATTGGAAAGATCTAGTAAGGCTTATACAATCAAAGACTCTTCTGGGTGACTACAACCTGTTGAGATCAAATGAATGCATAAGTCAAAGTGAAACTACGCCAAGAGTTTTGACAGGGATCCTAACAGGACATTGTCGCCTGAATGGGCACCTGATAAAGCTCAAAATAGTGGAGGAAGAAGAATGCAGATTTTGTGGCATGGAAGAAGAAACTTTCATCCACATACTTTCCATCTGCACAGCACTTCAGAATCCTAGAGCACAGCACCTGGGAGATTACTGGATAGAAGAGGAACATTTACCTAAGTTGAAGCCTGCAGACATCCTAAAATTCCTCCGGGAAATAGGACTAAAGGAGCTACTAGTCTAAGAGCTGGCTACAGAAAAAACAATGTATAAGGTACATGAT
>CAJUYI010005684.1:0-15162 GCA_910591695.1 Galerucella pusilla
TTTATGTTTAATTACAATGTAGATTTTACAAAATAAAATTGTTTGATTTCATAACTTACTATGGATCTACATCAAGTAAAAGCCTCATCTATTCAATATATAGGTTACTTACATTAGCGAATTCTGCTAAAATTTTTTGTTTTTCTTCTTCAGTAGCAGGAAAATGAATTACTAGGCATAATGTTAGAAAATAATCCATCATTCTTTCTTGTATTGCACTGAATGTCGACATAGACATGTAGGAGGCTGGCAACAAGGTTGGCGTTGTTGTTATTCAGTCTGAGTATAAATCGTGTTTTATAGTGAAATAAGTAAAAAATAAAACTGGAAAAAGTGTTCAATTAATAATTGGAATGTTGTTGTGTATTAGTATCTAAAAGAAATTTATCAAATCGAAAAAGTTTCGCAAGTATTGTGAAATTCTTCACCTACAGATCGTGCGGGAACAGGGCAGTGTTGCCAAAGTGAACATGCAGGAGAATGAAACTTGTAATTGTTGCCGCAAGAAAGTACTTGATTCTCAAGAGGGCTTACTGTGCGAAAAATGTTTTATATGGAAGCATAGGGAGTGTGTTGGCATGACCCAAAGGACATATCAACAGATAACCAAGTCCTCGCGTCCGTCGTTTTGCAGTATGTGCCAAGACGAAGAGGGAAAAAATAACAAAAAACACAGGGGTGCACTTTGGATGATATTATGGCCAAATTGGAGGATATGGATAAAAAGTATGACATTCTACTTGCAAAATACAATGAACAAATAAAAATTAATGATAGATTACAAGACGAAATAACCAAGATTAAATCACAGTTTAATAGGCAGGAACAAGCCACACTAAAAAACAATTTAATCATTCAGGGAGTGCCACATAAGCAAAATGAAAATCTCTCAGACATCATTAAGAAAATAGGGCAAAAACTAGAAGTGCAAACCGATAAAAAGTTTTTGGCATATAGAGTGGGACATGCGGAAGAGGCTAAAACAGCAGGTAACCCCATTAAAGTTGTATTTGAAGAAGATACAACTAAAATAAATTTGCTTAAATCAAAGAAGAAATTTGAACTACAGAGTAAGGACCTGGGATTTGAGGAAAATAACAAAATCTACTTAAACCACGATCTAACAAAAACAAACTTAGAAATTTTCAAAGCAGCAAAAGAATACAAGAAAAACATGAGTTATAAATTTGTATGGATTAACAATGGAAATATACTATTAAGGAAAACCGAAAATAGTAAGGTAGAGTTAGTACAAAATGTGGAGCAACTGGAAAAAAATTAGAAAGGCCTGGAAGTGAAATACATATTGCATATACTAATATACAAAGTTTAAGAAATAAGTTAGAGGAGATTCAATGTTTTATGATAAACCAAGACTGTGATGTGTTAGTTTTAGTGGAATCATGGCTGTGTGAAAGGGAAGCATCCCTATACAAATTGAATAACTATCATATGGTACATTGCTGTAGAGACGGTAGGGGAGGAGGTGCTGTTATCTATTTCAGAGAGGGAATTAAGATGCAAGAAATGGAGAAATCGGAGAAGAACGACGTCATCGACTGGATATCTGTGATTATAGGTGAAAATAGCTTAAAACTAAGTGCAATGTATAGACGTCCATCATATCCAGGTACTGAATTTTGGGAATATTTTGGAAACTTTGTTTCTAATAATTATCATAAAAACCATTTAATAGTAGGGGACATGAATTTAAATTTATTGGATTATAGGGCTAGTCACATTAAAAACTATAAAAACTTGTTAGAACTTAATAATTATAAAATACATAATACAATTAGGGATGATCAGGCTACTCGTGTTACAGTGCAGACAAAAAGTATCATAGATCATGTAATAACAACAAACAATATTAAAATATGTGAGTCTGTTAGAGTTGAAGATAATTCACTATCTGATCATAGGCTGATAACATTTTCATTAGAAGAGCATATAAAAATATATAAACCTAAAGTTAACTATGAAAATAAAACCATAAACATAAAAACATTTCAACAAACATTTCATGAGAATATTGATAATAAAAATATTAATACATTTGAGGATCTTATTAATATTATAAAAGACTGTAAAAAGAAATCAGAACGCACTAAACTAAATGTTGAGCTACTTGAGGCAGGTACAAATAAAAATAGGGATGTAACAACTCACATAAATAGTTTAACAGTTGAAGGTAACAAAATAGATGATATTAATAGCATTGTAGAGCATTATTACGTACTATACTTTACCTACGACCTACTTGTACTTGTATTTTTTATAAGAAGCAAAATAAATAACAGTTACATAATTAGAGGTGCTTGGTAAACTCCATCTCTATTACTCTATCACCAATGAAAGAAGCACATTAAAGAACTAACGTTTAATCATTATTAATATATTGTTGATAATCGGAAGTCCATTTTTCACTTATATTCAATATATATACTTAGCCCTTTGGGCTTTTCATAGTTAAACGTGGCCATATCGAATGTTTTCAAATAGTAAATTTTGAATAAAATGGCGATGTCTATTGACAGTTGCTAAGATGTTGATAGGGAAGCCGTGTGATTTACTTTACAGCTGTGCGTTTTTTTTTACAGTGCGTAATAGACGTCATTACATTGATACTGTGTGTTATTGACTGATTACAGGGGTGGTCGTAGGTAAAAATAATAAAATCTATGTTGAAGGTAAACGCAATGGAAATTTATATAAGTTACAGTTTAAAATTGTTGAAAATATGAATAATGCAAATTTGTCATTTAAGTCAGATATAAAACTGTGGCACCATAGATATGGTCATTTAAATTACGAAACTTTGTCTAAAATTAGCCATCTAAGTTTGGTTAATGGTCTTGATTTTCAGAATAATAAACCTCCGGAATTGTGTGAACTGTGTGTAAAGACCAAACAAAAATGTTTACCGTACTATTCAAAAATTAATAGATCAAATAGACCTTTAAAGTTGATACACACAGATGTGTGACCCTATTACACCCACTTCTCACAATGGAAATAAATATTTTGTAACTTTTGTCGACGATTATTCGCGTTTTGTAATGGTATATATTATTGAAAGTAAAGATGAGGTTTTTCAATGTTTTAAAAATTATGAAGCAAAAGTAGCTGCATTGTTCTGTGGTAAAAAGATTTCTAAGATAAAATGTGACAATGGAGGTGAATATTCATCTAAAATTTTTAAAGATTTTTGTTCTGAAAAAGGTATCCAAATTTTGCACACTCCTCCATATACTCCCCAAATGAACGGTGTAGCTGAGCGTTTTTAACCAAACTTTAATCGACAAAGCAAGAGCAATGATAGTACAGGCAAATATGGAAAAAGTTTTTTGGGAGGAAGCAGTACTTACTGCAGCCTATATCATAAATCGTACACAATCTTGTCATGTCAAAAATAAAACTCCTTTTGAAATGTGGGTAGGTAAAATCCTAATGTGTGTAATATGCGTGTATTTGGTTGCATAGCATTTGCTAGAATTCTAGATTCGCTTAGATCAAAACTTGATAACAAAGGGGTAAAATGTGTGTTTATAGGATATACTGAAAACATTTATAGATTATGGAATTTTGAAGAAAATAAGTTAATACATAGTAGAAACGTTATTTTTGACGAAGAAAAGTTTTATTTTGAAAGTAAGTCTAAATATGATTATGAGTATTTTAATGATGAGGAAATAAAAAAGGAGTTAATATACCTGATACTGAAGAGGACGAGAAACAAATAGAAAGTAGGCAATCAGAAGACAGTGATGTGAGTAATGATGAACTGGAAATAGAAAGAACAAAAAGAAGTACACGAAAGCCAGCATATCTTGATGACTGTGAGGTAGATTATGGTTATTTCGCTTTAATGTCTGATTTTAGTGATGTTCCTAAATCCTATAAAGAAGCAAAGAAATGTGGAAACTGGAATAAATGGAAAAGAGCTGTAGATGACGAAGTAAGTGCACTAGAAAATAATGATACATGGAAGCTAGCTGAACATCCTGAAAATGAAAATGTCCAAGGCCGCAGGCCGAGGGCTATTATCTTTAAGCAACACGCTTGAAGGATTCTCTACAACAAAATTTTGAGTATTTATCAAGACCCGAGGAGTATTCGATAAGATAATTTTTTACTTTGTAGATATCAAAAAAATTGATTGTCCACCTGATGTTTAATAATTTTCAATACAAACTTTATTGGTTTTAATCAAATATTATACATTTTTATTTAAAACTACAGTCGTGAAAAGTACAATTGGTAAATTAATTGAATCGTTAGATGCAATACCAAATCTTTGCGACATTTTTAATCCAGTTGTCAGTTTGACGTTTAATTAATTTTTAATAAAAAATAAACACCAAACTGAAAACACCACATGTAGGGTATTATCGCTGTAATACAGCGGTGATTGGATGAAATTTGACACATGACTTGAAATTAAGTAATTTGATTGGTTACTATATTCAGTAAAAAATTATCGATAATAATACAACAAGTGTGTTAATGATTATCGGAATACAAATTTCTTCGATTTTGAGAAACAAATTGTTGTTTGGAAACAGCACGAACGCGTAAGCGCGAGTGTGGTTTCTTAAAACAACAATTTGTTTCGAAAAAGAGGAGAAATTTTCGATAATCATTAATTACATGAGTTGTATTTGTCAAGATTATTTCTTGATACAATGATTCTGACATTTCTTTAATAATTTGACATTTTCTGTCAGTCACTAGATTTTTAATAATAAAGCAACTAATGACAACGCGAAATACACAGATAGGAAAATTGCATGTATCCAATCAGGTGCCGAAATACAAAATCGAAAACATGGTGTTTTCAGATATCAATCCTCATATTTAAACCAATCGAAGGCGCGTATTTTGTATTGAGTGAAATAATCAGTAATAGATGGGTCTTTAGGATAAAAAATGAAGGTAATGATAAAATACCATATAAAGCTCGCTTGGTTGCTAGGGGTTTCGAGCAAGAATTTGATGTTTTTTCTCAAATTCATGCCCCGGTGGCAAACCTCTCTACCTTTCGCATTTTATTGTCGATTTGAGTTAATTATAACCTTTCTTTACAACAGCTTGCTGTTAAAAATGTCTTTTTGAATAGTTCTACAAATGAAAATGTATATATGAACATCCCTGAAGTTTCTAAAAATGATCAAAACAAGGTTTGCAAATTAAATAAATCTATTTATGGTTTGAAACAAGCCCCCAAAATTTGGAAGCAAAGATCTCTCTAGTTATATGTATATGACATACTTTTAGCATGTAATGATAAAAAATTTTTGTCTAAAATAAAGCGAGAATTGTGTGAAACGTTTAAAATGAAAGATCTTGGAGAAGTTAATAACTTTTTAGGAATTCATGTTGCTAGAGATTTTAATCAGAAGACTGTAACCATTGATCAATCTAATGCCATTAAAAATTTGGTGAAGAAATTTAACATTGATGATTGCAAAATTGCTAAAACTCCAATTGAGAAAAATTAAAATTTAAATAAAGCTTCAGGTAGTGATATTAAAACAAAATTACCTTATAAAGAGCTTTTAGGTTGGTTAATGTATATCATGATGGGCACGAGGCCAGATATTTGCTACTGTGTGAGTTTCTTATTCAAATTTCAAGATTTCGCAACCGATGAACACTTTAAACATTTATTACGAGTTTTAAAATACCTTAAGTTTACAGTTAATCTTAAATTGGTTTTTTGTTCATCTGATAATGATAAGGACAAAAGTTTAGTAGGGTACACTGATGCTGATTGGGCAAATGATCCAATAGACAGAAAGTCTGTAAGTGGATTTTGTTTTAAGCTATTTAATAACTTGATATCATGGTCGTCTAAAAAGCAATCCATTGTAACACTTTCTAGTACTGAATCAGAATTTGTAGCTTTGTGTATGGTTAGTTGTGAACTTTTGTATATTAAAAATATTTTGGATGAATTAAAATTACAATATTATTCTCCAGTAATTTTAAATGAAGTCAATCAGAGCACTATCAAACTAATTCAAAACTTTGAAAACAATAAAGGATGTAGGCACATCGAAGTTAAATATCATTTTGTGGTCGATCTTGTTATTAAAAATATTATAAAAATCAGTTATATTAACAGAAGTGAGCAACTAGCAGACATATTTACTGAGAGTTTAAGCATTAACAAATTTAATTATTTTGTTAATATGATGAATTTAGACTGAGTACGATAATTACGCACTTTTCTTACTTTTCAACCCGAAGCGTCTTTTAATTCAGAACTTTTGACACTTTTCCAAACTGATCTCTGTACGATAATTCGATCAGAGTTAAAATGGTTTTAAACTTTTTACACTCGACTAAAATCGAGTTAAACTGACATTTGATATGTATACAAATATAACCACATTTTTTTAATTTGAGTTTTGTGTTCATTTGTATAAATTTTAAAAAATGGCATGCAACGATGAAATATTCCCATTTGAATTAGAATATGCTAATGTAAGGGTCCTTTCGCACCAAGCCAGTCCAGTCCAGTCGAGTCAAGTCAAGTCGGACGCTTCAGGATTGGAATCATTAACTTACCGTTAAAAACAAATGCTATGTGAAATTTACGTTCACACTAGGCGCGTCGCGTCAAGTCCAATCACGTCAACACTTGTTAAGACTGATTGCGACTCAGCCGGTTGAATATTTTTATGCCAGTCGTGACAGTCGCTTGTACATGTACAATGGATGTGGAGGCATTAATTGTTTTGGTGCAAGGAAACGATCCAATATATGATCTTAAACACCCAAAGCACAGAGATCGGTATTTTATTGCTGCTATATGGAGAGGCATAGCCAGAAAATTAAACACAACTGGTAAGTAAATTGGTATTTATTAATATATGTTTTTATGAAAGGTATAAGTATACAAATCTCAAAAGTCTATATAACATCTCGACATTTCTCGTTTTGCCATGGTACCGAACCTCCTGGAGAAATAAAATACTCTGTTAATTTTTCTCGGACCTGCATCGCTTTTGTATTTGCCCTGTGTATACTTGTAGGTCTCAAGGACTGAAGTTGAAGATTAATTGAGTTTTGTTCCAAAAACTCTGTTTCCAGAATCTTGTCACTTTCATTTCGAGCTTGGCGTATAAAACTGTGTAATATGCAAGCACTTTTGATTAGGTTTTCTGTTAATTGAACATCCGTTTCTATAGCTTTTTGAAACATACCGAATTTCTTAGTTAAAATGCCAAAAGCACACTCCATCGTTCTTCGTGCTCTGGATAAACGATAATTAAATATTCTATTGGCAAAATTTAAGTGGTGACGAGCATAAGGGCGCATAAGGTTTTCACTCAAAGGAAAAGCCTCATCGCCTACAAAGTAGAAAGGTATATTAATGTCTGTATTAAAAATGTTTTCGGAGCTAGGTATATTCAGTGCGTTTGCCTTAAATGCTCTGGCCATTGTAGATTCTGAGAAAACTGTGCTATCACTGTCTCTACCATAGGCTCCTACGTCGATTAAAATGAAATTGCTGTTTGCATCGGCGACAGCCATTAAAACTGCAGAATGAAAATGTTTGTAATTGTAAAACTGGGAACCAGCGTTTGACGGACATTTTATTCGGCAGTGTTTACCGTCGATGCTCCCGATACAGTTCGGCATTTGGCAAATTGTGCGAAATGATTGACTAATGTCTATCCATTTTTCTGCTGTAGTGCAGTAGTGCAGTAGTGCATCCATCATGATACAGATTCTGCAGAATACTGACGCATATATAATGGTTGCAAAAGAGTCCAAACTACTTCAGCCAGTTCTTTCACTATATAATGAATTGTACTGATTCCCATCCGAAAAGTGTAGCTGAGGGATGTAAATGATTCTCCTGTTGCGAGATATCTAAAAAAGAAATCGACGTCATTTATTCAACTAGTTGCTGTTTAAATAAAATAGATAACTCTTTATTGAAATAATTGTCTGTTAAAATCAACAATTGTACTCCTGATTATTGTTTCAGAAGCAGAAGTCAGGGCAAAATGGCAAAATTTAAGGAGCAATTATATGAGGGAAAAGCGAAAGCTGAAAAATATCCCTTCTGGGGCCGATGCAAAAGGGGCGAAAATTACATGGCCGTACTTCAAGTCACTGTGGTTTCTCGATCCACCATTGAAACATAAAGCAACTTCAGGAAACGTTCCAGAATCCGCCAATTTCAATACTAGTGAAATTGCTGAGGATCACACTGAATTTGAAGAAAGCCAAGAGTCGCTTCAAGAAGAAGGGGACTCTCATCAACAGAGAAACATTCAGTCAAAGGGAGTTGAAAATAATATGCAAGATTTTCAACGTGAGTCTCAGAGGGACCGTCAGGAGGGGTATCAAGATATTTTATCGCCAAGTTGTTCTACACGTTCTGATGACTTGCTACTTCGAGGGAAAAAACGAAAAAAAAAAGCTGACATCGAAAATGAAATAGATAGAGAATACCTTAAGCACCTAAGTGGAATTGCTGATAAAGCGAACGATGACAAAGACCCTGATTTATTGTTTCTCCGCAGCTTACTCCCATCGATCAAACAATTGAACTCTCTCCAAAATTTACAATTTAAAGGTGAAGTGATAAATTTACTTCAAAAAAAGTTAAGTTCCAATACAAATACACCATTTAATGTCGTTTCTACTTTGCCTCATTATTCCATTGGCAATGAATATTCGGTAGGACAGGCTAATGAGGATGATTCTGTGGAGTCTTATGTACTTCAGAACTTGTAGATGGTTACCTATAGTTCATTTATGATTATTGTTCAGAATCTCATTTTACTTTTTTCTTGTAACATTATACGTTTTCATAAAAATCAGCAGTTTTATTTGAAATAATTATCTCACTTGAGGAAAACGGCTAGTCGTTCTTCTGGTGAAATGGCAGCTCTATAGTTGGTATTCTCTTTTCGAATACACTCAGCAATCAAATTTCTTAGTTGAAGAAACAATTCCGGGCTCATACGAAAGTAATTATAATTTTTTTTTGGATTATCCAGTAAGTCCGGAAATAAATGATTGAAAGAACCGAACAGTGGTCTTCTTGTGTGTATTGGATGAACCCAATACAAATGTCTTTTCTTCATACGCCTTCTTCTATGTAACCGCCGTAAAATTATCGCCCGAAGTAGTGCATCCATCATGATACAGATTCTGCAGAATACTGACGCTTGACGCGACGTGATGCGACCAGTGCGAAAGCAGATTTTGACGTGACTTGACTTGAGAAGACTTGACTGGATGCGACTAGACTGGACTGGCTTGGTGCGAAAGGACCCTTAGGTTCAGCGTGCAGACGGATTATGAAACCCGTCAACAGCTCATAACAGATAAATATTCAACCAAATAGTAAATCTATGATATTGTTTCCAAATATTTAGAACGTAACATGATTTATTAAATAAAATTCGATATTTTCCCAGCATTGATGGTCATTATAATACTTATAAGCTAGGATTGTAATGTAATATATAGAAGAGCAATAATAGTAGCAAAAACATTATTGGCAGGGTTAGCGTGAGCGTGATGGTGTGCAATAATTCCAGATAATTATGTATTAATAAGTTTAGATGTAGTCTCTTTGTTCAGTAATATTCCAATAGAATTATTTAAACAAAGTATTAACAATAAATGGGATAGAATAAAAAATTACACTTCAATTCCTAGAAAGAAATTTATAGAGTTAGTTGAGTTTATTTTTGATACCACATATTGTAATTATGATGGTACTTTTTACAAACAAATATTAGGTGCTCCTATGGGAGCTATCATTTCACCTATAGCTGCTCAGTATGTTATGGATGAACTTCTTAACTCTTGTATTCCTGTGTTAAATTTTCAAGTTGCTTTTCTAAAAAAGTTTGTTGACGACATTATATTATGTGCTGTTCCAAGAAATAGCACACAACATATTTTACAAGTTTTTAATTCATATAATAATAATATTCAATTCACTATTGAGGAAGAAATAGACAGAAGTATCCCCTTTTTAGATACAAAATTATGCAGACAACATAATAATGAAATCTGGTTGGATTGGTATAGAAAACCAATGAATTCAGAAAGATTCATTAATTTCCACTCATACCATACTAAAAAAATCAAAATAAATCTAGTTCTAGCTATGAAAAATAGGGTGGATAAGATCTGTCATCCATCAATGGTACAAAATAATTATAATAAATTATACAATATTTTCTTAGAGAATTCATATCCGGTAAAACTATTAAAAAGCTTGATATTTAATACTAGAAGGCAGGAGCCACGAACATCCATAGTAGATATTCAACAACAAAATGAAAATATACTAGTAGAAAGAATTAAATATGTCACAATTCCATTCATTAAAGATATTTCAGCAAAAATCATCAATGTTTTTAAAAATGAGAGTAAAATGAAAACAACATACAAATATAATAATACAATTGGTAAAAAATTTTCTTCAAAATTAAAAGCTAAAGATGACATTTTAAATAAATCAGGAGTAGTATATAAGATACCGTGTAAAGACTGTGATATAGTATACTATGGTCAGACATCGAGAGTACTTAAGAGTCGTGTTACTCAACATAAAAGTGATATTAGGTTAGGTAAACAAAGTTGTGCCTTAGCAGAACATAACATTTTATTAAATCATAAAGCCAACTTTGAAGACATGTCAATTGTTTATAGTGAATCACATAACTTCAAAAGAAATTGTTTAGAGATGTTTCAAACAGTATCAGACATTAATTCTTTAAATAAAAAGAGAGACACACATCATCTAATACATACTTATTCCTTTTTACTTACAATGGATGAAAATAAAAATAATAGTAATAATTCTAACAATGAATTATCAGAGTCAATATAATAAAATAGTCTTGTTTATTTTGTAATCAGCAAATATATCACTAATAGTTTCCGGTTGCGTAAAACCTTTTCCAATTTTTTCCTTGCTGGTATCGCATATTGCATTATCTTTATTGGTGGCAAAGTAATGGATTTTGTGATGTGTGATAGATAGTGTGGAATAATAATGGTAACAAAAGTGATATACGGGTTCTATTTTTATAAGAGTGACAAACTTATGAATTTAGATGCTGGATGTCACATGAGCCATGGTTTATGTTGATAAGATTGTTACGAATAAAAAATTTTTTTGGTTTTGTTAATGTTCTGAAAAAGTTTTTTTAAATACAGTTTATCAAATAATAAATTATTGACCCTAGTAACAATTTTGATTAACAATACTTACAATAGTTACTGCTAATTTAAACTTTGTTTTTGACATGGCCATTTTCTTTTAGATTGGATATCACATATCTTTGGAACCTTATTGGTGGCAAAGTATTGATCTCGAGATGTGTGATAGACAGTGTCTAAGAATAAGGGTAAATGAGTGGTGTTTGGTTTTTATGTTCATAAGAATGACAAACTTATGGATGTAAATATTAGGCATTACGTGAGCCATGGCTAGGTCATTGATGAAGTTAAATAAGTTATACATTTATAATATCTTCATAATAATAATTTCATTGATCCTCGTAAATAATTTTCATAGTTCAATACAACTAATAAACCAGATTGTTAGCAAAATATTAATGGTGCGCAGGTCAATAAAGAAAAGAAATATTATTTTTATACATATAAGAAACTCAAGAATTTTAATTACTTACAAATTTTGTCTTCATGTTCGACTTCAATCAGATTTAGATTTTATTTGCAAAATGTAACCTTTAACTACCACGTTTAGTGGAAGATGTATTCGTGTTTTATATAATGATGTTTTACTTAATTTATACAAACTCACTTTGCACGTAAGTTTAAATTAATTATAATTTTTACCACTTAATATTTGAACTGTTCATATTTTAGCCTTGATAAAGGATTCAAATAAATCCGAAAGCTTGGAAGTAGTAAAAAAGAGTTTAATTTCTTAACCAGCCCAAATTGTGACGGAATCCCCAATAATTTAGTAGATTGTTATATATATATATAGAAATTAAGTTTAAAATGTTCAAAGTATGGTTTGAAGCGATGTTCAAGTTTTTTTTAATTTTTCAATAAATATTCTTATTTCATAATATAATGTTCATTATTTTTTTCTCAATTCAAACAAAATAGGTAGCTACTAAATAATTGTTTTTATTTATAAGCTTACTAATTATGGTAAGTAAAAATTGTTCCTTAATAAAACTAAATTCATAATGTTATCCATTTTGAGACGGGCATTCTCATATTCTTCATCATTATTCTCATTATCATTATCATCATTATCTAATTCAACCTCGATATGATTTTCTATTGCTATGAAGTCTCTTCTTCTCATACAAATATTATGACGCATACAGGCAGCCATGATATACTGTGGTATCAAATCAATCCTTTTTGTTTCCATTCTCTTCAGTCTCCTAAATCTACCTTTCAGAAGTCCGAATGCGTTTTCTATCCTAATTCTATTAATACTTAATAATTTATTGAATGCTATTTGTTCCGCTGAAAGATGACCATTATCTTTAAATCCCACCATTACGTTAGAAGCCAGATATTCAATTAGGTGACAGTCATTTGGGAAATGAATTATACCTTCTCTTATTTGCCTGTTAATTGGGGACTTGGTAAATAGCCTTTGGTCATGAATGCATCCAGGCTCACCGGCGTAAACAATTTGTTGGAATCACAAATTCCTTGTAATAATACTGATGGATAACCTTTTCGATTGATATAGGAATTTACATTTCTTTTGGGTTTTTCAATTTCTATATGGCAACCGTCAATAGCACCAACTATGCCTAAAACAATAATTACTATAGGAAAATTCTTGGGGAAATTAGTGTTAAAGAAAATTGAAGGCATACAAAGAGAAATTGTGACAATTGTTTCAAGTTACATACAAGGAAATATTATACATATTGTATACAGGGTGTCTCAAAATTGACGCCCGTCCTTTCATAATATGAATCAGGGGGCCAAAACCAATTAAAACCTAAGAATAAAAAAATTGCGTTATGTCCATGGTTACAGAGTTATTGACAAAAAACAAAGATCTAACATTCAATGTTTAAGCTTTATTAAAAACGAACAAAACAAGAAATTAATTTATAAAAGGTGTTCAAACAAATCGCCTCCTACTTCAATGCAAATATTTGCACGATTTATCATTGATTCACGAACCCTCTGTAGCATGTTTTCGTCTATAAATGTCACAGCAGCGTGAATACGAGCTACTACATCTTCCGCACTCTCAACAGGTTCAAAGTAAATTTTTTCTTCCAAGAATCCCAAGAAGAGAAAATGTAATTTATTTAGATCTGGAGATCTAGGAGGCCACAGTACGGGTCCACCTCTTCCAATCCACTAGTCGTGGAATGTTTGATTTAGTAATGTTCTCACTTGTCTACCATAATGTGCGGGAGCACACCATGTTGGAACCAACAATTCAATCTAGTTGCTAATGGAACTTGATCGAGAAATGGCAGTGGTAAATTGTCGTTTAACAAATGAAAATACGATGCTGAATTAAGTCGGTTAGGTAACATATTTGGGCCGATTACATTATTATTTAATAATCCAGCCCAAATGTTTACTGACCATCGTCTTTGGTGACATCTTTTACGTATTAAATAAGGGTTTTCATCTCTCCACTCGTGAAAATTATGAGTATTTATAATCCCTGTCTGGGTAAATGTACACTCATCAGTAAACATAATATTTTCTATAAAATGTGGATCATTGTTTACGTTATCCAATAACCAGCTACAAAAATTAATCCCTATCTCCTTCATGTAAAACTTGAACTTTTTGAGGCCTAAATGAATATAAGCCATTCCTTATAAATAATCTATGAATGGTATCTTTTTGGAAATGCGTTAGTCTCGATGAAACTCGAAGACTTGTATTTGGTTCCGCTTCAACAAAATCAAGAATTTGCTCTTCTTGGACGACGTTGAGCGTAGAATGGCGTCCTACCTTATTTAATCTGGGATTCAAATTACCTGTTTCCAGTAATCTTTGTTCAACCCGTCGTATAGTTTTTGCATCAGGGTGCCGTCGATGTGGGAATTTTGCGGTATATGCTCTAGATGCAGCACTGGCATTATCATTATGCGCACCTAATACTTTTAACATATCAACATATTCTCGATTGGAATAATAACGTTCCATTTTTAAAACAAATAACCGTATGAAATTATACTTATAACAAAACTAATAATTAACATTTAACATTACCATAGCAACCTATGCTACTAATTTGTTTTCAGCTGACTTCGTTTTTAATAAAGTGTAAACATTGAATGTTAGATCTTTGTTTTTTGTCAATAACTCTGTAACCAAGAAATGTTAGGAAGATTAATGGAAGTGGAAGAAATACAATCCAGAGAAATGGAAAATATAAAGAAAAACGAAAATGAATTAAAAATGGAAATAGGTGGGAATAGTAAGAAAATAGAAATAAATACCGAAAAGATAAAGAAATTAGATATAGAAATAATGAAAACAAATAAAAGCATACAAGATATGGAGGAAGAGATGAACAAGGAAATAAAAATGAATTTCAAGATAGCAGAAGAAGAGAACTATAAAACAAAGAGGGAATTTAAAATGGAAATAAAGAACATACAAGGAAAGGTAGAACAAATCGAGAAAAAAGGAATGAATATGGAATATGTTGGAGGAGTAAAAACAATTTATGGAGCAACTAGTCAAAAATTTGACGGAAATATCAAGAAACTGCATCCAAAAATATTCATAAGAATTTTGAAAAATCGAGTAAGAGGAATAAATAATATTGAAGACATGGAGGAAATAATAAGAGATCATTTGGAAAATCATGCGTTAATGTGGTTTGCTGCCAGGGAAAAAGATATGTCACAATTTCAAGATTTTGAAACGGCATTTTCACAATATTTCTGGGGGGAAAATGCTCAATCCACCATCAGGGAAAATTTATATTTCGGAAAGTTCCATGAAAATAGGAGCCATAGTTTAAACAATTATGCAATCCAACTACATGCGATGACACAATATTTGGAACCACTTATTCCTGAGGAGGAAATTCTTATGTACATAGCAAAGCATTTCAAGGCAGAATTGGCTGAAACCATTGCAGTACAAAACATAAGAAAACTGGGTCAATTATCTTTGTATCTACAAAGA
>CAJUYI010005685.1:4958-15162 GCA_910591695.1 Galerucella pusilla
CTGTCACTTTCTTCTTGACATAAGGGGATTTTTAGCGTACTACAAGAAAAAAGACCCTTTTCTTATTATTATCACTACATAGTAATCACTTCAGTTTTTTCATAGTTAAATGTGGCAATGTCGAATGTTTTGACTGCATTCCTTTCACGGTTTCAGATAAACTTGCCAAAGTATATATATACGCGGGTTTTCGAGTAGTTGTTCAGTATACAGTGAATCGGTAAACAGTTTCAGTATACAGTGAGTGAACAGATAGTGAATATAAATAGTGTTGAAGATAAATTAGGACAATTATTATACCGAGTGTAAATAAATTAGAAGACATTAAGTAGTGTGTATATAAATTAAGTTTATTATAGTGTGTAAGTGTTTCTTCAATAAATCAATAGTAATTAGCCATAGTGAGCGTATAATTTTATCCCACGGTAAAAACTGTTTAAATAAATAAGAAAAAAATTACAATATTATTTAATATGCAAGCTGAAGCAAAATCAACTAAACTCAAACACGATCTATCATTATAAATCAGCATAACCTCACTATTAAGTATCACATAGTCTGAGCGCTTCGTTTATTGTTTTACCAAGGGGTGTTGTCAAAATAGTTTGTGACGACACGTGGACATGCCCTATTGCGAGGTGTAAACCGCGACCAAAAATTGTGTACACCCCATTGGACGTTTTGGTCTTTAATTATCCCATTGGTCCACTAATTTGTCTATTGGTCCTCCATTGGTCATAATTGGTCCTCTCCTCCATTGGTCATAATTGGTCCTCCATTGGTCATAATTGGTTCTTCATTGGCCATAATTGCATTACTCAGATTTATCATCGAGGAAACCGTTTTCAAAGTTTTTCCTGGAACTTTCGTTTCTCTTTGTTTTACTTTGTACACCACTTCGGGTTCCAGTTTTCACACTCTTGTTGGAAGCAATCGAGAAATTGATAGATTTGCCAAGCTTATCGGTGGTGACTTTGTCATTTGATTCGTCAAGAAGCCAACAAAATGATAACTTTCTTATTATAACTATTTTACCTCCCTAATAACACAAGATGTCCATTGGACATCCGTTTGATGTCCAGTATGTGTCCAAGGTGTCCATGGACATATTTTGGACATCCATAGGATGTCCACATATAAATGTCTAATGGACGTACATACGAAGTAGTCCATATGGTATCCATTTTATATCCTACTCCGAAATGTCCATAAAACATTGTCCATCTGATGTCCATGTGAGGTTATCCATTGAACATCTAATTGAGGTAATCCATAAGGTGTACATTAGATGTCCTCTTCTCAAAAATGTGAATATAATACTTACGAGTGTGGTATTACTATAATATATGAGTAGTTTATATACCTAATTGAAATATACCTATATTTATAAAAGTAAGTGTCTGAATGTCAAATTTATGATATAAAAAAATAACAGCAATTAACCACCTGAAAATGAAACGTTCTTATTTCATATGAAAGAAATTCAGAAAAGTTGACTCGAACGCGAACAACCAGTCAAAACGCCATGAAATCAACAGAAACATATTTCGAGGTTCTGGCATTTCTACGGTTCTCGCACACTCGACTTGCCGCTACTGCAGCGAACTGACGGTTGGGTTGGTACACAGTATAGATGACAGTGGTTGGTAGCTATGCTGCGGGCGGCCTATGCGGTTATGCGCCAAGAAAGTGAGGTTATTTTTATTTAGCATTTTGCTTGCAAGGAAGCGTCCTTATTATTACAGCTCATCAACTCAAAGTTCTCAAGTTGTTTTGGTACAAGTTTGTTTTAGTGTGGTGTGCAGAATCACAATCAGTTGTGAATTTAATTTCAGGGTGAGTCTGAAAGTGTGATTTTTAATTATCGTAAGAGAGAGAGAGAGAGAAAACAAAATATCTTAACAAATATTGTAACTGATGCAGTTGGGGACATACATGAAATTTCTGAAGGAATCCAAACAATAAAAATAAGAGAAACTGGAAGTGAATGTAGAGAATCAATATTCAACATTTTTCCCTTTCCAATTGACACCATGGAAAAATTCAAAGAAGCAGAGAATTTCTGGTCAGAAGAGTCAAATTTCAAAGCATCTGTGAGTAGTTTGTTATATTTATTTTTATATATTATTGTAAGTTGCTGAAATCTTTCTGGCAAAATGCTTTCAAATGCAGTGTAATGATGTATCTGCTATAAATATCCTGAGCAATATGTATTGATGCAATTCTCTCTTTGTTCCTTCCTGTCTTTGAATATCTGATTATTATGTTTTTTAAAGGACATTTTTTCTAGGTTCATGAATTTTCTAAAATTGGAGGAAATTCCGTCTACGACTTTGTGAAAAGGGCGATGAGTCAAATAGTGACAAACAATTTGTCATCATCTTTCACATGGTTTCATCATGGTTTGGGACCAAATCGAAAGATGCATTAGTCAAATCCAAACTTGCAGCAGTTTTATTGAGTAAGTACAAGTTGATCAAATATAAATTTATCCACTTCAACCAATGTCTTAAAAACTGAAGATGAAATACATAATATTCAGCTTCCTCTGAATGACTTGAATTTTTTTTTTGTATCGGCTGTGATTCATTGAATCTTGGTCATAACTCTTCAATCATCCTTCAATATCAGTAGTTATTCCTATAGTAGTTTATAATGAATTTTTAGGTGCAGCTGATAATGCCAGTATTAGTTGTGATAAGAAGACTGTTGAGGATGCAGCTAGAAAATATTTAAGGCGAGCAAAGGAAAGGAGTGTGTTTGAAAGACGACATTAGACCCTCAATGTGCTCCAGTTTATTCATTTATTCATTATTTGGTTATTATTCGTTTATTACATTCTACAGTACTATATATGTACTTGAATGAATTTTTTTTTTTTTCTAGAGTACTATATGTACCTGAATTGTTTTTTTTTAGTATTATAAATGTGATATATTTTATTGTGACATATACTATTTGGTTTTCACTTTATTATAGTTATATAATATACGCATATAATTTATTGTATCACATCCCCTTTATAACCAATGGATGTCCAGATTCTATAATATAGATATCCATATTGTCGAATGGATGTCCTTTGGATGAACTATTATATTCTTATGAATTTCCATTGTGGATATCCTATGGATGTACATTAGACATCCTATGGATGCACATTTGACATCCTATGGATACCCATATGCAGTCCAATGTACACATTTTAGATGTCCAGATTGTCCAATGGATGTCCATTGGATTGACTATCATGTTCCTATGAATCTAAGTTGTGGACATCCATTGGATGTTCGTCCGGGACATCCTATGGATGTCCAAAAAGGTGGAAAGTGAACGTCCAATGGATGTCCATATGCAGTCCAGTGTACACATTCTAGTTGTCCATTGGATGTCCAGATTGTCCAGAGGAGCCTGTCCAATGGATATCCAATGGACTAACCTGTGTTATTAGGGCTGTGAGATCCGTTTTAATAAACGGGGATTTTTCAGATAAAGCGGCTTCTTCAATTCGGTCAGAATAATTTCTCATATTTAGTTTCTTAGGACACTTAGGCTGAGAAATGCTAAGAGAACTTGCATTGCCATTATTGAGACCTTCAATCGGAACTCCATCAATAACTGAATCAAAAACTAAAGCGGAAACATTGTTGACATCATTAGAGCTGATTGTATATATCTGATCTAAAAGTTGGTTTTCATCCATTTCTTTTCCATCATCTGTTTCTTCCGAGATTTTCACATCCAGTACGGGTATTTCGTCGTCTGTGACTGTCATATCTTCTGGGTCTTTTTTTGTTTGCCTATATATCTACCTTCAATAAATAACTTCATATGTTGTACCATCGTCAAATAAGAATTAACAAGAGCCCAAATGGTGTTGAAGCGTTTAGTCTGGCAACTCTGACACCGCATCGACTAGTCGAGCAGTCGAGTGTGCGCTAGTCTTATATTCAATTGGTCCTTAATTGGTCTTGATTGGTTCTGCATTGGTCACAATTGGTTCTTCATTGGTTTCAATTGGTCTTAATTGGTCCGCATAGGTCCAGTTCTGTACACCACATTGGTCTCGCGGTTTACCCCTCGCCCTATTGTCTGCAATATTTTATGATAGCCCCTTCATTGTAGTAAAATCTGCAAAATATGATTCAGGACATGATTCTCCAAATCCTGTCCGATAGAAGTTTGAATAGTTTTCAGTCTAACACGAGTAGATTGAACATTTTATCCAGAAGCTCCATATCTTTTCGTGGATAGTGTATAATCTAGTACAATGTTCTCCTTTATTACAAAAGACCAGAACTAGTTACCTCAACACATCAATAAACTTTAACTCGTTTCATCCCACACTCCAACGATATGAAACACAAATGTGGTTTCTCGTTCAACTATATAGTTCTTGTGCAACAGTTTTAATTTCCGAAGCAATTTTCACCATGGAGGAAAACATTCAGAAATTCATGGAGAGTTGTAAAAGTTTCTCAGAGATATATTTACCACATGTATATTATTCACCAAATGAAAATTATTTTTGATACATCAAAAAATAAACTTTATAGTTACTGGGTTATGTTGTTTTTATTTGTTGATATCGTGTACTGTGCTGGCATAGTTAAATATTCTAAATTTGTTACATTCTGCTACATTTTACCAAGAGAAATTCTCCCGAGAATTCTCCCGGATATTTTTATTCATTAAATATAGAAAAAATCAGATAAAAAATTAACTCCTTTTATAATAGGCCAGACGGTAGGGGTAACAACTACAAGAAATTAGCAATACGGCTGATTTTTTTCATAAGTATTTTAGTAGTATGTAGATTAATATACAAAAAGTTTAGCAGTCTATCGGTTTCCCAAATTAGAAAAAAAAATCAAAAAACTTTTTTTTTCGGAAAATTTTCAATATTTCGCGTTGGGAGGAGGTTAAAGGAGAAAAAAAATACCACCGTATAGAAGGGGTGTTTTGCAACAAAAAAGGTTCCTTGCGTTTCTTTCGTCCGAGCAATGGTTTGTCCGGAAAAAATTCGGTAAACTAAGTATGTGTTCCGCATCCGCGCGACTCTATTTGTAACAGTTATAATGTAAATATAAATAATTGTTATACGGCATTTTGAAAAGAAAAGTGGCGGCTTTACGATGGCATATATAATATAAATATTATATTCTAATAAAAAACCAAGTATCTCAATAAAAAATATATTATATAATAAGGTGGCATAGAAACAATTTTTCGAAGGATGGAAACTGTTATTTAGGGGGTCTGTTCCATAGATAAAATTTACGGATAATTAATTTTTCCTAATTACGAAATACGGCACTTTTCATTATTTTGTAAATCTTAGAAATTTTGAATTTACAAGAAAATATATATATTGAATACTGCAACTTAGATAAAACTGGAGTAATTTTAATGGGGTTTGCGTAGAAATGTTGGGGAAACTTCTAAGATCAATAATATATAATCACAAAATTAATTAATTCACATACATTTTTGGATTCAATGATTTTTTGCATTATATGAGAAAATGGCAATTTTCATAGATTCTGGTAGGAATCTTCTTAATTTTTTCAAAATAAAATTTGATACTCCTGTAGTATAAAGATTAATATTCAACGAACAAAATGTATATAGTGAAAAGGTATGAAATATTATTAATAGATAAATTAACTCCAATGTTAAAATGTCATATACCTGGAAATGTTATTGTCACTTTGACATCGATAAAAAAGGTGCATCCTTTTTTATCGCGATAAAAACTCCTCTTCCTCAATATCTAGTAAGCGGACGTCACTTTTACACAATGACAATGAGTCGCAAGTTTGGTTACTTATAATTTTAATATTCTGTCGTTAATTTATCTTGCCAAAAAACACTCGAGCTTTTCTTTTATCAGATAAATTTCTCTTTAACTCAAAGTTTTGCCAATCACTAAATTTGCTCGAAAAACTGACATTTTATCATATCAGTTTTTCTCGTAAAATTAGTGATTGGCAAAACTGTTTCGTTGCATAGAAAAATTTATCCGTTAAAAAAAAGCTCTTGTGTTTTTACTGTTGATAATTTTAGGATATAATTTTGTTCATACCCTTTTCCAATGAATATATGTAAAAATTAATTTATCACCTTTTATTTATTATTCACAACCCTAACTCTTACCAAAGATTGAAAAAAAATTCTGATTGAGTATCTATATTTTTTTCCGCCGTGCAGCAGAGTCGCGCGGATGCGGAATACATACTTAGTTTACTGAATTTTTTACGGACAAACCATTGATCGGACGAAAAAAACGCATGAGACCTTTTTTATTGCAAAACACCTTCCCTTCACGGTGGTATTTTTTATTCTTCTCCATTCCTCTTCCAGCGTGATTTATGGGAAAATTTCGAAAAAAAAAAGGTATTTTGATTTTTTTTTTCTAATTTGGGAAATCGATAGATTGGTAAACTTTTTTTTACATTAATCTACATACTTCAAAGTATTTATAAATAAAAATCAGCCGTATTGCTAATTACTTGTACACTTGGTCTAAAATGACCCATACCGACTAGCCTATAAGTAATTTTTAAGTACCCTTAGAAAGTTAATTTTTAATAACACTAATTTCCTATTATAATATCCAGAAGGGCTTGTTTAACTAAAGTTACTTCTCCCTCGAGAAAAAAATTGTCTCTGTACATTGTCATCACATCATCCGGTACATTAGCTACAATTTCACGTCGCATTTTCCCAAAAAATTACTGCCTTACACCTTATCTCTCTCTCGTCACTAGCACAAGGGCAGCATCAACGGCCCTTTTTTAAACTCCCTTTCCGCAAAATGTTCTCTAATAGAACAGACAAAAGACAAAGGCAATTCATACAGAGCCGTAATAAAGCTATTCAACATAATTAGCTCCTGAATTTATAAAACAATTATTGAAATTGTTTGAATCATTTTCAATTATAATGATGAATTTTGAAGAATAAAATAGTTGAAAGATAACAATTTACTAGCCAGGATTGTGCTGTTTACCAACATTTAGGCCATTCGCACCGATTATCCTAAAAAGTCATACTAGAAGATTTTGTCAGGAATTAACCAATTAACGGCAGTTTGATCTAAGCATTTGATATTAGTTGGTGTCATCTTTGGTTTTGACGTTTTTATAAGTATTTTTTCTTCCGAGTCATTTTAGTAGTTTAAATATGAGCGGAGAAAAACGATCTCGTGGAATAAATTTCACAACACGTGAAAAATCATTATTATTAGTATAGAAATGTCATAGAAAATAAACAATTTCAATTTCTCCAAGAAAATTGAGAGCAGTTTCCTCCGTCATTCTAAATCTAAGAAATAACGTCTTGAGCTGCATTTTCATTCACTTCGAAGTCCAAGCCCAGTTTGACATTTGATAATTTATCATTTTCATTGAAGAAATTTATAGGTTATGTCCGTGGTTTATATTTGTCCAGTAATTAAAATTTGTATGTTATTTTCCTACCTGTGTAATTAAACGAAATGGACAATAATAAGAAGATAGTGCTTCTTGAAAGTTCTGCTGTAAACAAATGATGACATGACCTGATGACCTGCAGCTTAACCTCAAAATTAGGCATTTCTAAAATTTTTATTTGCCATCAGCAAACTGTTTGTCCCACTTCGAAGTGCACTTTGAAGTCAGCTTCGAATTTTTTCCAATGTAAATGATACTGTGCTGCCCCCATATGACAAACACGCCAATTTCAAAACAAATTTGACTTGGAATTGAATGAAATGCAGCTTAAGGATCGAATGTATGAAAATAATCGTTCCTTTTATATAACTGTCTGGGTATGCCGTATTCAATTATTTCTAAATCGTCATCATCTTCTAACATTTCCATTTCTATAAGACAAATTACAAATACAAAAATCTACCATCTACCAAAGCACAATTTGCTCAAATCTCAACTGTCATAAATCAACTTCAAAATTAGTATTTCGAGGTTAAGTGGAACCTTAAGCCGTGGATATTCCGAGCTTAGTTAAGGTATCCTTAACGTCGCGTTAAGGATGCCTTTAAATACGGTGCGAATGACTAAGTGACACTTAGTGGATTTGAGTGACACTTAACGTTTAAGTGTAACCGGTGCGAATGGCCCTGACGTTTTTTCTTAGATTCAGAATAACGAAGGAAACTGCTCTAAATTTTCTTGGAGAAATTGAAATTGTTTATTTTCTATGACATTTTTATACTTGCTAATAATATCTAATAATAATGATTTTCCATATGTTGTGAAATTTATTCCACGAGATCGTTTTTCTCCGCTCATATTTAAACTACTAAAATGACTCGGAAGAAAAAATACCTATCAAAACGTTTAAACCAACGACTGCCGTTAATTGGTTAATTCCTGACAAGATCTTCTTTTTCAAACAAATATTTTAAGGATTGCGGCGTTGTCAAATGGAACCTCCCACTTAGTTAAGGGAGGTACGGCGCGAACGAAGTTCCACTTAAATTATAAGTGTCACTTAGTTAAGTATGACTTTTTAGGATAATCGGTGCGAATGGCCCCTAAACATCCAGAATTAGATTACAAAAGGGTTATCCAGGTATGGATATTAAATAAATACGTAACCCTATGACTACAATTCTTCATTTCACGCAGTTAGACCTTCAAACCATCACTCTACCAAGATATGATATCTACTTTGTACTGGAAAGACGCAAATAAAACGAAAGCGTTATAATTGTATGAAACTATTATCTTGACATCTATTGATAACAGGCTTTGCTTAAATATGACAATTATTGAAGAAAACTGTATTCAATCCATGGAGGTAAAAGAGAGAGGAGGGAAGGTAAGCGTGGTAGTGATTTAACCAACTTTCGACGGAAGTCGCCATATTGAGAAGCCACATTAGTGACATTAGTCATCAATTCTTGTGTCAACATAGATAACCTTAATATACTGGAATGTGTCAAATTGAAAAGCCACGTTGAAAAAATAGTTATTTTCCTAACAAGTGCGGAAAGTGATACTTTCCCGCACGCGACTGCAGTTGACCCGAACGACGCGGAGCAGAGTTCGGGCAAGCGGTCAAGGGCGGGAAATACACTTTACGCATGAGTTAGGAACATTATTTTTTCTACGACCGTATATACAAAAAAGTATATCAACCCATTTTTCAAAATTTATTTTATTTTAACATGCATATACAAAACTTTAAACAAAAACTATTATTATTATTAGAAACACAATTTGTTGCATTCTGTGAATTACTTGAAATTGCCGGTCCAGTGGAGTTATTTGGTGTTAACTGTCATCGCTTGCAGGTCACATAAAGATGACGATGAAGGTGACGGCAACAATTTTAAGTCATTTGTAGATGAAAGAATTTCATTTGGTATATTTTTCTTATATCAAGCCCGGGTGGTTTGATAGGTGTTTTATGACACTACTTTGAAGAATGTACAAGGTTATATCAGAATATTTTCATTATTTTATATTTTCAGAAAATTAAAAAAACAACAAAAAGCTAGAAAACATGTAGATTTTATTTGATGGACTATTTATTCACCTGGTGTAAGAATAGTTATAACTTCCGAAGTAAAAAACTATCTAATAAGGTCAAAATTTGAATAATTTTACTTTCCCGCACTAGTGCGGGAAAGTGACACCCTCAAAGCTAAAATGCCTGCGGGAAAGTGGGTTATAGCGCACGGTAGTAGAAAATAGTGATTTTCAGTATTAGAAAGGTTATTTATGAGTATTAGTATGAATTTAAGTTAATATTTAGTTGTACAATAGTGTTTGGAGACTGCTTTTATCCAATATATTCCACCTTAAAAAGATGCATAATTGAATAATTTAATGTACGCCTCTGGTTTTTTTACGTTTCAACGGAAGTCGGCCATATTGAGAAGCCACTTTGGTCGATGATTCTTTATACTGTTATGTTCTCTCCTCTCTCTTTTACCACCATGATTCAATCAAATCAAAACGACGTTACTAAATATTCGTATATTATTGTCTCATGATTTTCATAGATATCTGATTCCACCTCTGGTCGAAGTCGACTAACTGTGAAGTTTTCTAACAATCCCGTCTGCTGTAAAAATAAGCAAAACAATAACACTTGACAGTGAGTAGAAGGTAGAGAAGAGGGAACAAAACAGGGCAATTTCTGGAATGTTTTTTTGTAGAAGTAAAGGAATAAAAGCAGCGTCAAAGAGTGCAAT
>CAJUYI010005686.1:0-15158 GCA_910591695.1 Galerucella pusilla
CTAGTTGTTTTATTATTTAACATTAAAAATAATGAGAAAATTTTTATCAAAAGTACATTGAGAGATTATTCATTTCCTAAAACAACTTAATACTTCCAATCACTGGTTCAGTATTTGTAAAATAATCTACTTTTTACAATAATATCCAGTGAAAAATAAATAATAAATAAACTACTGTTTTTCTTTCGAATTCGCAGCGTTCATCATTCGCCGCCATTTTGCACTCTTGCACTAAACTCGAAACTACCTCCTGAGCAGGTGCCGAAAAAACTGCACTCAGTGCACATTCGCTTGCACTAGTTTTCCAATGGAATATGAAATACTGGTGCAGTGCAGCCAATGGAACACAAATTTTGCACTCAGTTCAGATTCAGTGCACCCTAGTTTTGTCAATGGAAAACGCTATTAGTTTATAGGCCTGTTCGTAGAGCAGTCACAAACGGTTGGAAGTTGGACGACTCATGCGCAGTGAATAAAAACCGCCCACAAAAAGACTCTGCGCATGAGTCTGTTTCCAACCGTTTGTGACTGCTCTACGAACAGACCTAATACTTTCGAAAAAGTACGCGAAGCTAAAATATTTTCTTCCACAACAATTTTTCCAAATGTATTTTATGAACATTTTCCTCGTACTTCCCCAATTTTTCCAATTGTATTTGATGAACATTTTCCCCCTACTTTTTCAGATATTCCTCGTGCTGGATGATGATGGTGTACTCTGTGGCGCTACATATAAAAAGAAGAATATCAATATGTCAATTTTTCAAGATCACCAATCACCTCTTGCCTCTATATAAACGTCAAAACAAGATGTAGAAGGGATTGATTAAAGTTTTACATTGTAAAGTGTTGAAATAAAATAAGTTTTTAAAACAAGTTATCATGTCCTCTCGAGTTTTAAGAAAGCTTCAGGGAGATAAAGAGAAAGAGCTTCAAGAAGAAATTTCCGACACCGAAACTGACACACCAGTAAGTGGAGGAGCACGACGAAAGCAGTTAAATATTAATCGCTATGATTTGGTGAGTTGTCCTATTATTAAGTTGTAGACCCCCTTAATGATGGAATGTATCCTCAATCTTTATAATTTCGTTGAAATATTTCTTTTTATACTTTTAAATATCTTTTTCTCCACTTCTATATTTTCATTGTAGCAGAGATTTTTTTTTGTATCATACCTACAAAACGTACATTTTAAGACAACTACCAGATAGTACGAAGTATAATATGTTTTTGTTTAAAATCAAGTTGTCCTATGAAAAATTCTGTTGATTACCTACATCAAAACATGGAGAAAAGAACTTTTTAGAAATAAATTCAATGTGTGGAGATATAGCAAATATTTGAATGGGTCACTGCAACCTTATCCAAATAAACCAACTTCCAGTTGAAAGCCATAAATAATTTTCTTTGTTTTTCATATAGTTGAATCAACAGTCACATTCAGAGAGTGAAGTTAAAGAAGATGATAACGAAACAGAAGCTGCAAAATCATGTGAAGGAGAACATCATGAAATTAAGAAAAAAAAGAAAAAGAAGAAGAAAAAATCTGGTAAACATACCAATACACAAAGGAGTAGTGAGGACAATGCAGATGTAAGTATCTAACCAAACAATGCATTTTAAAGTTATTTCTTTATTTTTAAACCCAAAAACTATGTATTTTTAATTTTGATAATAGGTCGATGAAGTTGAAAAATCATTAAGGGAAGTTAATCGAATTTTGGGCGAAGATTATACATCTCACACTTCTGCGATTTCACAACTGAAACATGACCGAACAAATGTCAGAAAAAATGTTTTGTTCATACAACACAAACACTTGAATCCAAACAATGAGTTGAAGAGAATTTTTGGCTCGAAAATTGTTCAAAGCGAACAGTAAGTAGTCTGTTTGGCATTTATTAAATTTTAATTAATAATCATGTCTTTAGTAAACGAAAAAATCGTGGAGGTGGTAGAGGACAGATGAAACAAACAACAATGATAAATTGCAAGGAAAATTACCCCAACGTTGGCAAATCAGGTCTTTCCATGTCTTATTTAGAAAACACAAATGGTATTCAATATTTCACCTATGAGCACAGCCAAAGTTACAGACAAGTACAAAATAAGTTTTTGGACGCAGTGGAAAGTTTAAATCCCGATAATATCGTTGCCATAATAAATGAACATAGATATCATGTTGATGCCATGATTCAACTTTCAGACCTTTGTAAGTTGAGTGAAGATTTAGCGACAGCAGCTGAATTAATAGAAAGGGCTCTATACTGCTTAGAGTACGCCTATCATCCTCTGTTTAATGTTGCTCAAGGGAATTGTA
The DNA here is from genome assembly GCA_910591695.1 of Galerucella pusilla. NCBI lineage: Eukaryota > Metazoa > Arthropoda > Insecta > Coleoptera > Chrysomelidae > Galerucella > Galerucella pusilla. The sequence goes on from CAJUYI010005686.1 coordinate 2,322, forward strand.
GGTTAGATTATCGAAGACAAGAGAACAGGTAATTATTTTTATGTGATATTATTTATAAATAGTTGTACTTTTTAAATATTTTTAGGGCATTGTACATAACGATATTTAAACATCTAATGTTTATTGGTGGAAAGGCATGTTACCGTACTTCTCTAGAATTTTGTAAATTATTACTATCACTCGATCCAGAAGGAGATCCGTTGGGCATAGTTTTAGCTATAGATTTCTATGCAATTAGAGCTAGAGAATATCAATGGTTAATAGATTTCGTCACCGAATTGGACAACTCCAAAAATTTATTATGGCTACCGAACTTCGCATATTCACTGGCAGTTGCCCACTTTTATCTCGGCGATAGTGCTAAAGCCGATTTGGTTTTACAAGATGCTTTTTTGAAATTTCCCGGAGTTCTTCTACCGCTTGCTGAAAAATGTAACTTACAGACTGATAACAGAGTTGCTAGTCATTCCTTCTTTGTAAATGCTGATGGTATAAAAAAGTAAGATGACAAACAGAATAAATTATATATTTTTCCACGACCGTGCGTTTCAACCCACTTTCTCGCACGCATTTTAGTTTTGAAAGTGTCACTTTCCCGCACTAGTGCAAATTTTTTTTCGTCGGAAGTTATAACTATTGTTACAACAGATGAATAAATAGTCCATCAAATAAAATCTACATCTTTTCTAGCTTTTTGTTGCATTTTAAATTTTTTGAAAATATAAAATAATTAAGATATTTTGATATAACCCTGTACATTCTTTAAAGTAGTGTCATAAAACAACTATCAAACCACCCGGGTTTGATATAAGAAAAATATATCAAATAAAATTATTTCATTTAAAAATCACTTAAAACCGTTGCCGTCACCTTCATCGTCATCTTTATGTGACCTGCAACCGATACCATCCTTTGGATGTGTCCGCCATTTTGTTTTTTAAACAAAACGCGAAATATTAGATTGGTAGTGTGTCTTGATCAATTATCTTTTAAACAAAACCGACATCAATAAAATCGACTTATAAATAAAAAAAATATCAATAAAAAACGAAATTCCGGTTTTTTTTTGGACAACCCTATATATTTACTATTTACATTTTTATAAATATACTCTATAGCCTAGTTGTGGTTGACTATGGCGCGGACGATCGAGGTTCAATCCTCACTCTGGAAGTTTTTTCTTTTTAGTCGTGGAGAAAGTATAGTCTTTTACTTGTGTAGAATAGCTATTATTCACTTGGATGATTCTTCATCCGCGTAAATAATAGCCATCATTCTGCACTCGTTGAAGAATATACTATTCAAATTTTACTATTTATAATAATAATAATAGTTTTTGATTAAAGTTTTGTATATGTATTTTGAAATAAAATAACTTTTGAAAAATGGGTTAGTTTACCTTTTTTGTATATACGGTCGTAGAAAAAATAATGTTCCTAACTCATGCTTAAAGTGTCTTTCCCGCCATTGACCGCTTGCCCGAACTCCGCTTCGCGTCGTTCTGGTCAACTGCAGTCGCGTGCGGGAAAGTATCACTTTCCGCACTTGTTAGGAAAATAACTATTTTATTGTTTTTGATTGATTTTAGGCAACCGCCAGCTTTAACGCAGCTGATACTTTTATATGTAAATAGAAGTTATCATATATGGAAAGATAGTGATCTGATTCCTTGGTTGGAAAAGAATGTACACGAATCTTTGGATAGAGTGGAAAAGCACGATCCACTCATAAATGATTATGATATTAAACGTATGAAAAGCTTTCACGGATCTTTACCTTTAAGCATAGCACGGCACATTTTGTTGTCCGATATTAAAGGAGTTTCTCCCATGACTGATGTAAGTACTATTTATTTTTGGATATTTACACTCTACTAGAAAAAAAAATATATTTTTTAGGAGAGTAGTGGGCCTGTTATGAGTTTTGATCCTTTGCCTCCAAAAGATTCCATTAATTTGTATACAAGACCGAAACGGCCTGCGTTTACTCAACAATCCGGTGGAAATACACTCGGTATCTTCTTCAGGTCAATTTTACCAAATTTTAACCCAAATCTACCAGAAGCGTGAGTAATATTCATATACATTGTATTGTACTTTTATCAATTACATTTACCTCTCAAAATCCCAGCTCCATTATATCCACATCCTTCCCTTAACACATTCACTGCCAGCACCGCCCTAGTGGCGTTCTTGTATAGTTCTAATAAAATGGCATAGACATTTATCCGGTTAGTGTGGATTGGTTAGCCGTGTGAGAAGTTTGTTTTGTTAAGGATCAGTGCAGAACCTGTCGGGCTTGGTTTTAAAAGATCGTATTCGGTGACTACCTTGGAGGATTTTTTTATAACATTGATTCCCACTAAACCATGTTTATTTTTCACTTTTTTAATGTATTTCAACAAAAATAATTTCATAACCTAATGAACAAACAAAAATATGACGTTGACCGCCTAAGAGGCGTTGATTGGCACAAAGTGATCGTAAATAAGTGGCACACGGTCAATCGTCACTATGTGCCCTTGGCAGTGAATGTGTTAAACCACAGCACTTCCAATTTGGCTGAAGTTGCTAGGAAAGCCCTTAACGACTATTATTATTTAGTTTATGTTTATAGGGTGAGAGACGAAGATGCTGCTCGAGCTCTTCCGGCAGGTGGAAATGCGGAAGTAGGCGATTTACGGACCAGTGTCGCATCCTTGGTGGACGCTATGAGAGATTTATTGAATAATATACGACCTGAAGTTCCGAACGATGCAGATGCGGAGGAGAACGACGATTCAATGGACGAGGATGATTTAACATGATCAAATCGATATTTTATGTAGGATAAAATAAAATTGAAGCTTTAAATAACATTTTGTATTTATGTAATACTTGCATGAAATATATTAATGTTGAAATAAGTCTTTTTATTTGAGTTTCTGTTGAAAGAGTTGTTTCTAGTGGATAATTAATTTTTTTGTCAACCGTGTATTAACATGCTATTAACGTTCTCAGAATTTGACAAAATCATACATTATTGCATGATTTACATTAATCAACGATTTCTCTGTAGGCAACCCAACGCACATCTTATACATTATATTTATATTGACAGTTACCTGTGGTATAGGCAACTAAACATACATTATTCGTCTTTGACAATGACAAATAAATATTGAGAAAAACGAATAGAACTTATACAGTCGACGGAAAGGCTTTGTAACTAACACGAGTATTAAAAGGGCAATTAACTATCTCAAACATTAACGCACCCGCTCTGTTTGTACATTGTTAATGGCCCTCATTATGGAGGTAAAAGAGAGAGGAGGGAAGGTAAGCGTGATTTAACCAACTTTCGACGGAAGTCGCCATATTGAGAAGCCACATTAGTCAGCAATTCTTGTGTCAACATAGATAACCTTAATATACTGAAATGTGTCCAATTGAAAAGCCACGTTAAAAAAATAGTTATTTTCAGTATTAGAAAGGTTATTTATGAGTATTAGTATAAATTCAAGTTGATATTGAATTGAACAATAGTGTTTGGAGACTACTTTTATCCAATATATACCACCTTAAAAAGATGTATAATTGAATACATTTATGTACGCCTCTGGTTTGTTTACGTTTCAACGGAAGTCGCCATATTGAGAAGCCACTTTGGTCAATGATTCTTTATACTGTTATGTTCTCTCCTCTCCCTTTATCTCCATGGCCCTCTAAATAACTGTAAATCCTACATTTATTTGCCATTTTTTCTACTTTCATTACCTAGTAAAATTAATGCAATAGCATTTATCAATATTCACCGTCTTATCACAATACACCAATTTTTGACATCATCATGCAATTTTCAACACCCCAGTTTTGTAAATTTGGACAAATTTCTGACAGAACACAGAACTACAATTCTACCGTCTTCTTTTATAAAATAAGAAGCACATATATATTGAGTTTAACAGTTGACAGTTCTTCAAATTATAATGCCCTTTCGTAACAAGCTACTTGCTCTTTAGTTGATTATTTGTAATGAAAGTTGCAAACATTTAGGAATTCGTAATTTTTAGTTTTCTCCCAAAGATGATAAAACTAAGAAAGAGCAGCGGGAGATTAGTTCGGTGGGCCTATATTTCGATGAGGAGTGAAATAAAATGTATTTTTAATATCACAAAATAATTTTAATTCCATCGGTAACAAAATTAATTAAAACAAAACCAATCTGGAAACAGAAGATATAATGCTATCCAATTTTTACAATATCATTTATAGTATTTTGAATATACCCTTTATATTCCTCAATGTCCTTTAAAAAGATACACAAGTTCAGGCTTAACTTCACGAACTCTTTATATTTATCAGATCCATCGGATATATCTAAAATTTAGAACGAAGAATAACTTGATAAATCTAATACTACAAATGAATCAGGACCCATATTCTCAAGTATTGGGGAAGGGAGTGTTCCCAGGTACAAAAATGTCGTGTTCTGGGAAGCTGGAGAGTGCTAAAGGCAGGTCAATAAGGGGGCAAAGTGTTGCCGAATACTCAAGTGCCAATGAACGTACCAGAAAGTATGTTGATCCATTTCAATAGACTATTCCAGAATGACCCACAGGTGGGCCATATTGCTTTGGTTCTTCATATGTCATATTCCACTTAGTTTGGTTAGTTTTCATTTATTAATGGTAAATAATGAATGACAGTTAGATTTTAATAGAGTTCAGTCTAAGGTCAGTGTGGCTAACAAAAAGTGGTTATTTCTGACAAGAATGACAGTTGAGGTCTACCCTTAAAAACATAAGATTTTTGCATGTTTTTTATCATTGCAAACATCTATATTGCTTTATTAAAATTATGAATACACACCCGAAGCGTATATGTAGAAATTTAAAATGACCTTTTAGCTGAATATTCAACATATCGGTGGCCAATAATTCTAGGAACTCTTGGCATGTCACCATTTCATTTCTGTTACCTGTCACTAGTAATGTCAGATGTCAGTGGAAAAAGTAATTAGAAGAATAGAGATACAACTAACTAGAAATGATACAAAAATCTAATCGAAAATGGACATTTGACATAACTAGTGACAGAATAACAGAAATATATACGCTTCGGCGGTGTATTCATTATTTCAATAAAGCAATATAGATGTTCGCAATGATAAAAAACATGCAAAAATCTTATGTTTTGAATGGTAGACCTTAACTGTCATTCTTGTCAGAAAAAACCACTTTTAGTTGGCCACACTGACCTTAGACTTAACTCCTCTATTACTAATCAGTTCTGACAACCAACTGAGCCACATTCCAAAACAAACTTCAACTCTAGCTGATTGTGGCACTCAGCTTAATATGGCCGACATGTCTGTGACGTAATTCTGGAATGGACTATACCTTATCAAGTCATATGTGACATTGAACACTGATGATTTTATACTTACATATTGTTTTGTCTTCAAGTATATGCTGTAATTTCTCGGCTGTTGATAAAAATGGTTTCATAAGTTTTTCTCGAAAAACTGCATTCCAGTACTTTCGAAACCTTTTCATACATTCCACTAAAGTCCAGGGTGGATTAGACATCATGTCCATTTTGGTCCATACATCGCCATATGCTTCTTTAGCTTTTTCGCAGATAATAGAAGAGCAGATCATGCCCATTTTTTGCTTTATTTTTTGATACTTGGTGTTGGTCACTAGCTTTGACATAATCTTCATGATCACTTCGCGTGCCGAACTAACTGCTATATTATTAATCAACGCTTTGCTATTTAAATTCACGTCATTCGATAACAGCATCTGAAAAATGTTGATAGATTTATTATAGAAATTATTACAACAATGTAATATAATTTGTATAGGGAATATCACATACTAACCACACTTTCATATTGTTCAGCAGCTTGTAAACACGTTCCTATTATTTTGTCATCTTGACCTGCACCTACCTGTACCTGCTTTCCCATATCACATATTGTTTGACCTACAAGTAACAGAAACTGACATAATAATAATAGTAATGATAGAAAAGCTCATCAACTCCATAAATTCACTCAGAAACTGTGCTTGGAGGTTCCAAAATTTATTAACTGGGAACTGTGTCAAATGAAAACAATTAATTTATTCAGACTTACCTTTAACCCTGGAATTTTCTTCACTGAGCCATTTATTAATTAATTTTATAGCATTGTACACTTTTTGCTTGAGTGAACTATTGCCAGATTTATGTCCCGATCTATCTTTTATTTCATCAAGTTCTGTTATTACCATCCAAGGAATGTATATAAGTGGTTGTAGAGGCCCTAAAAAGATTGTTATCATTTTTAAAAGTCACATGAAGATGATTATAGACTGAAATTTTGTTACCTGTTACTTTTAAATCAATGATGTCATTGATTTTCGCCAAGTCTGAAATAAACACATTTGTATCAACAACAATGCATAAACGTTGTTTCTTATCACTTTTACATTTCACTGATTCTACATGTTCACTGTTATCTTCAATTGATAAATTTTTGTTGTTTATTGGAGTATCTTGTGATGTATCTGGTTCTGCCTGAAAGATATAGGTATATATTCAGTTATATACTTATTATTATATTATTATATACTTACATTTGACCACTCCATTTCTTCAGAACCATTAGTGAGATTAACATTTGTGGTAGGTGAAATTTCTTCAATGTCATCTTGAATTTTATATATAGGGTCATATTGTTGATGATTTTTTTCAATCCACGAAGCTGTCATTGCCATTTTGTCATCAAAAGAGTCATTACCAGCATAAAGTAAAGGTGTATTATGAGCAGAAATTGTTTCCTGACAAAGGGTTTTATAAGGAGGGCTACACAAATTTTGATTCACATTTTTATTAGTAGTTGCCTTGCTAGATTTTAATGCTGCACTAGTTGAAGCTCTATTAATGTCAGTGGATTTATGTTTATCCATTCGGTTTTGTAGTGAAGAGTCCAGTTTATTTTGTTTAGTAATATCAATTGCCAATGTATTCAATTTGATGCCTTTGGTTATTTGCAAACTCTGTGAAATAGATTTTGATGAGTTATTGTTATCTTGGTGTGTGATATCTAAATCAATGGAAGGATTTTTGGATATTTTGAGAGAATTGTCTTGATTTGGTGTAGAAGCAAAAGATAAATGGTTGTGTAATGGTTTTTCTGAGTGTGGTGTGCAAGGATTTGATGTATTTTCATGACTTGAATTTGAACAGTTAGTCCTAAAGTCTGAGGTTAAAAGGCTATTAATATTGTCAGTTTTAGTTTTTATTTTTAAAAGTCTAGCTGATAATTTTAGTTTGTGTGAATTTGTTTTATTTGAGGTAGGTGTTTTTACTTGTGGAATACTTTGACTGGGGGGAACATTTGATCCAGAATTAATCTTTTTCGCCTGAGGTGAATCTTCTGAATTGAGTTGAGACTCTGGTAACTTCCTTTTGCAGTTAATCCTATCTTTAAGCAAAGGAGATTGATTATTTTTTATTGGTTTTTGTAGTTGTGATCCTGAATTATATTTTAAAACTGAAGTTGAATTTTGTGTTGCTACATCTTGACAAGAGCTTACAGATGATTTATCAGAGCCTATAACAAATTTGGTAAAAGTATATAGGTACAAATTCTACTAATTGTTGAAGGAAGATAAGATTATTACATTTCAGAATTTCGACATACCAAGATTATTTAAAGATCTGCGAATTTCTTTGTTAACCGCATTCATCCTATTCTGAGCACTATTATTATTATTGTAATTTAATTTCTCAGTACTTGAATCAGCTTCACCTAACCGAACAAGTTTTTGATTTTTTAAATCAGTTTGTAAAGTCTGTTTAAGTTTTTGTAGCCTATTATTCGCTAGATTAGCTGTAGAGGATGGCGGGTGCATAAATGTATTAAACTTATTCTTAGGTGAAGTACGTATTACATCATTTAATCTTTTATTAGATCCATTTGGTTCATTTGACGATATATCCAAGTTTTTTGTTTGTATGGTGGATTCCGATTTTTCAAACTTGTTAAATCTTCTTGATTTTGATCTCTTCTCATTGCAAGCCATATTGTTTAGAAAGAAAAATGGAAAAAGTAATAATTATTTGAGTTTCAAAAACAAAAAATAGTTTTATATTTGTTTAAATTCGTATTCTTCTACTTTTTCATTTACTCGATAAGAAGTTCATATTCTTCTCCCTGGCAGCACTGTTACTTTACCTACACTTTACAGTTCGAATTATTGATTTGTTTCTCAATATTGAAGTTATAAGTAGTAATGAACTTTTTTGTTTTTACATACTAAAGTAATTTTCCAACACATTGAAGATATTGAGCTTGATTGAGCTGATATTTAATAAGGCTGAAACATAGATAACGCTGAAATACTATCTTTTGGTCATGGTTATATAACCTTTACAGCGGATTTACAGTTACAACCATAAGTGCGCCAACAATCCCATAGATGACTCCATAGCTAGGGATAAAATTCACCATATTTTTAAATTGAGTGGCCTATCTATCTACCTATGCACACAGTGAGAAATGTAAAGTAACATGTCACATTGTTCAAGCAAGAAAAAAATAAATAATACAAAGTGATAATTTAATTTGATATCCGCTAAAATGCTGGATTCATTGGATGATTATGTTAAATTTACTAATAACATTAAACCCGAGGAACCCGCTCGAGAAATTAGGTAAAGCTGCAGTAACAGACACTGCCTTATTAAAAATGTAAACCTGAAGCAGAAACAATGGATTTTCCTATTATTGAATTATTTAAATTGCTAAGTCAGTGTTGCTTTTTTAGCCAAAAGATCTTGTTTTACTCTAATTTTACCATAAATGCCTTAAAAACTTTAAAAACATGTATTTTAGGACAGAACTGCAATTTACTGCCCAAAGGAAAAAAGAATGTGAAACTAGAGCTATGAAAATAGTAGAGTTTTCAATAGAAGGCAAACTTCGACCTGAAATATTTACCAAATGTGTAAGTAGGCATACAGAAAATTGCTTAGTTTGCTTATGAAAACAGACAAATTATTATAACAAAAATTTCATTTTAATGTTTTAGCTTCCATTTATAAATCAGTCACATTATCAAGACATAGTAGAAGAAAGAGCAATCACTAAATTATGTGGTTATTCTGTTTGTGGAAAAAGTATTCCTGATATGCCCAAGAAACAGTTTTATATATCCACAAAAAATAATAAAGTGTATGACATTACAGACCGAAAGGTTAGTTTTTATAAGCAATTAATTTCATTCTAATCATATTTATTTTTAGAATTATTGTAGTAATTTTTGTTACAAGGCTAGTATTCACATAAAGAATCAAATAGATGATAGTCCTTTATGGCTACGAAAATTAGATGCTGTTCCAGAGTATCAATTCTTAAGAAGCAATGATGGGTAAGTTGAATTACACTCTTTTGTGGTAAATTATACTTTTGAGGACTGACTGAGTTTTATTGAATATTTTATCAAGATATTAAACTGTTGTTTATATTCTAGAGGTTTACCTGGTATATGCATTGATCAAGGTATTTCTAAACCTGCAGCTGAATCTGCTTTTACTCCAGTTGGTAGATTCGCACAGTTGTCATTGGTAGATATGATTAATAGTGAACAAGGAAATGCTAAAGAACAAAACAAGGATTTACAAAGAGGTTAGTTGCTACTATGGGTTAGCTGCTGACTAAACTTGAATGGGAAATTGACAGGCATGTATAAAGCTATTTTTTATTTTAAGGGACCAAGAAAAAATCATTAAAGTTGGTTAAAACAATGCAGACAATTACAGAAACAGAACAAACAGAAGAGGAAGAAGAAGTAGTATGTTTAAAATCAGAACCTAGTGCATATAACCCCCTTCAGAAATCATCCAGCTTACCAGTTATCATTGAAAATGAGGAGACCTTTGAGAATAAACTTGAACTATCTGAAAAATCACCATCAACATCAGATATTTCTATAAAAACTGGTTCCAAAAGAACAAAGAAAAAATCTGCAAAGCTCCCAAAAATTGACATAGAAGAAACAATAAAGAAAGTTGTTAAGGAATGGTTGTCATTAGAATCTCTGATATTTTTACATGGAGAATCTAAAATAAAAGAAATACTGGATGAAAAAAAGTTGGGTGATTGCTTTGAAAAATTAAGTATCGATAAATTACAAATGAACCAACAAATAAAATATATGGATATATGTAGAAGACTGCAGTTGCGAGAAATGGCAGATGAAAAATTTGATAACAGCTTACTTGGTAATAACTTAAAACCACCTCCAGATTATGGTGAGTATTAAATCTAATTTTTGTGTGATTTTATCGATCGATAAAATGAATATATTTTTTAGCAAAAATAAAGCAGGAAAACAAGGAGCTTAATATCAAAGTGAAGTGTTTTTACAGTGGCGTTATGTCAGAAAAAGAGGATAGTAATTTCCCGACGAAAAAAAATAAATCGGAAGAGAATAAAGACTCTGAAGATATTCCTGTTGTATTACCATTAGCGGATGTAAATTCGCAAAAAGCTTTGAGAAGAAAAATATTCTTGAACGCAGTCAATAAATCGTAAGTCTTTTTTTTCTGAAAATTAGCTCAAAAGTTGTAAATAATTGAAAATAATAACAACATAACCTTAAAATTGTCGAGTAAAATAAACAGTTTTCTTATTCCTTATTTTTTGGAAAATGATTTTATGTTCACCAAACTTGTAGGATTGTAGGTTTTTTTATTGACTAAAAAACAGTTTATTTGGCATTAAAAAAAGCTGCAATTCTATAAATTTCTATGCTGTTATATTGTTGTTAAAACTGTATGTAATTACTTTGGTCTATTACTTTATTGACATGTTTTGGTGAATCTCAACTTCTCCATTTTTTTAATTTACTCTTTAATAAAATCTTTTGCTTTCAGGATGCAGCAACTTCTTCAAGCATTAAAGATAAAGTTTTACAATACAATACTTACTGATTTACAAAATTTAGTTAAAACATTCAACTTGAATGCAGATAACATTGTATTTAGACCAGTAATGTGGAATTATATATGTATAATTTTACTTCATATGTAAGATTTGTTTATTTACTGATATATTAAAATCTAAAAATTCCAATTTTTTAGGTTATCTATGCGAGATGAGAACTTGAAAACATTGTTAGAATTGCAATCATCTCGAGAGTATATCGGACTCCAGCTGGCAATTTTACCAAATAAAGAGGCTATACTTAGTGATATTTTCAACGAGATTTCCAATGTTGATCTCTTTGTGGAAAACTACATTTCTTCGAATTAATTGTGATGTATTTTGTAATTATTTATAAATAAATAACTATTAAGATTGTGTCTTTTTTATTTTGTTCTGTTGGCGTATTCTCTACTGCCTTGGTAGTTTCAACAAATCCTGAAGATGTTTTCATATAAAACTTAATCCTGTTTTCCTTGATGTTCAGAGTGTAATGCTCCAGGTATAATTTGATTAAATGTAAATCACCTACGAAATAGCGTCAGCATCAGCAATTAATTAATACATTGTTCTATGATTAATACTTTTATAATGTTTTGATGTTGATGTTGACCAACGATTATACACCATGTTGACCAACAATCGTTGGATGTTGACGACAGTCATAGATATATATGGAGCCAGTTCTCCCCATCCATTATCTGTGGTTCTCTCTCGTATTAACCTAACTTTTTAGAGAATGAAGAGATTCAAAATACAGAACTGATATAATGCCTCAAGGAAGAAAAAAAATTCCGTTTAGTGGAAAAGCAAAAAAAGAACAACTCAAAGCAAAAAAGCAGGCTAAAGATAGTAAGTTTCTCCTTTCATTATTACATTAGATTCTTTGGACTTCTTAGTTTCTCAGTTAATTTCCCATATTTTTACAGGCTTCCAAAATAAGCCAATCCTTCTTAAAAACGATGAATGCATTGATGAAGCTTCAGCTAATATTGAAAAAATAAACTTTCAATCTACTAGAGATGTTGGATCAAAACCCAATAGATATGCCCTTCAATTTTTTAGAGAAAGTGCAGAAGATATAAAAAAACAAAAAGAAATTGCTAGAAATAGTTTGGAATTAAAAGATGAAAAAGATTTGGAAGTAGATGGGAATCAATTTTTTGACAAAGAGTTGGATTTTCCAAAAAGACCACCTTGGGATTATAGTTTACAAAAAACTCAGTTTGAAGCACAAGAGCAGCGATACTTCATGGTGAGTCTACTTAGGTTGCTTTACCAAGCTGCTACTATTCAATTACAGTGCAAAAATTTCACAAATTTTTGATTACTAAATATGAAGCATCTTAGTAATTACATTTCTACCTCTTATTAAACCATATATCATTTTTCTACTGTATAATGTGGAGAACAGCACTAAATTCAATTCTATAGTTTGTTTTTGAGACTAATGAGCATACATTTTTAGGAGTATGTGAAAGGAATACAAGAAAAATTTGACTGGAAAGATCTAAGTTTATTTGAATTAAATATTGAAACATGGAGACAGCTTTGGAGAGTTATTGAAATGTCTGATATTATTCTGTTCATTGTTGATATTAGATTTACTGTGAGTTATAATGTTTAATTTTCAGTAGAAAAAAGTAATGGAACAGTAATTTTTAGGCATTGATGTTTCCTCCATCTTTATATGATTATGTTATAAATGATCTAAAAAAAGATTTCATTCTAGTCATAAACAAGATTGATTTAGCTCCAGCTAGTTTAGTGGTAGCTTGGAAACATTATTTTGAAGAAAAATTTCCAAATCTACATATTGTCATGTTTACAACCTTACCTGATTACAATTTGATGGGAAAACAATCTAATAGTTCAGGTAAA
>CAJUYI010005687.1:0-15157 GCA_910591695.1 Galerucella pusilla
CAGTAGATACAATTATTTTAATTAAAGTAATTTTACAATTCTTAACATGCCCCCCACCTTGAAAGGGTTCCTTTCAACACAAAACTGATGATATAACAATAAATAAAGGTACATATTTGTTGATCTACAATGAAAGAGGGGTACATAAAATTTTGAGATTTCACTAAACTAAAGAGACATAATTGTTTTTGATGTAACCTATACGATACTATTGGTTACCGAACACTTAAGAACTTCTGAGTCTTCAAGCTCATTGGGTAACGGACAAAGCTTAGATATAGGTCTTTTAATAACACCTCGGTTTGTTTTTACTGATGCGACACGGCACTGTTTATCAAGTCCTGGATGAAGCACTGTAACACGACCGAGTTTCCAGCTGAGAGGAGGGACATTATCATCACGTATCAGGACCAGTTCACCAACCTGTAAGTTTCTTTGAGGATATTTCCATTTGAGTCGTTGTTGTAGCAATATAACGTACTCCTTTGACCAGCGTTGCCAAAAGTGTTGGTAGATCCTCTGTATATGTTGGAACTTAGAAAGGCGATTATCAGGTACATCTCTGACATCCAAGTCTGGGAGTGCAGTAAGTCGTCTTCCAATCAGGAAGTGAGCTGGTGTTAGGACATCATAATCACTAGGATCAGCAGAAATAGGGACTAAAGGACGGGAGTTTAATGTGGCTTCAATTTGGGTCAATAGTGTATAAAAACTCTCAAATGTGAGTGATGCATTTCCCATCACTCGTTTCATATGAAATTTGCAGGCCTTTACCCCAGCCTCCCAGATACCACCAAAGTTAGGAGACTTTGCTGGAATAAACTTCCAGTTAATGCCTTCATTTTCCAAAGTTTCAACAAGTGTATTATTCTGAGTTTTTAAAAAGTTGGCAAGTTCTTTCAATTCAGAATTTGCACCAACAAAATTTAGACCATTATCGGACCAAACAACGGCTGGTTTGCCTCGTCGAGACACAAATCGTCTAAATGTCGCGATAAATACTTCAGAAGTTAATTCTGAGACCAATTCTAAGTGAATGGCTCGAGTTGAAAAACATATAAATAGACATATGTAACATTTTACTAGTTTCGCGCCTCTCCCCCTTTTATCTTTCAGATTAAATGGGCCAGCATAGTCAACACCAGTTGTGTGAAAGGGTGGTGTAGGAGTTATACGGGCCTTGGGTAAAACACCCATAATTTGGGTAACAGATTTAGGTTTAACCTTAAAACAAATCACACATTTATGTACAATATTTTTGGCAAGATTACGCCCTCCAACTGGCCAATAGTGTTCTCTTATTGACGCCAATAACTGTTGTGGGCCAGCATGAAGCAAAATTTTATGTTCGTAAGAAAATAATAACTTAGTAAATATATGTTTACATGATACCACTGCGGGATGCTTTTTTGCATAGTCCAAATCAGAAAGTTGTAATCTACCCCCCACCCTCAAGACACCCTGAGTATCTATAAATGGATTTAGCGTGCTTAGAACTCCTTTACGAATGGGTTTATTTGCCATCAGGGAGGTATATTCCTCAGAAAATGATTCCCTCTGAGAAATAATCAACAAACGTTCAAGGGACATTTTCAATTCCGTTGATGAGAGGGGACCAGTTATACGAGATGTTTTGTTTATTTTACAGTTCTGATAAAACCGCCAAAGGTAGGCAAAACTTCGTTTAAGTCGAGAGAAATTCGAAAACAGATTCATTGGAAATTCACTACACACCACATGACATGTTTTTACAATTTTCTTAATTTCTGGTAATTCTTGTTTTATTTCGAAAGATGGTTTGGGCCACTCTGGACTATCCAGTTTCAACCATCTAGGTCCATTCCACCAAAATTCGCACTGAATCAGATTTTCTGGATATACACCTCTAGACAACATATCTGCAGGATTCATTTCCGATCTAACATGACGCCAATCTTTAACACAAGTTAATGTTTGGATCTGTGAAACCCTATTGCCAACAAATGTGTGTAGATTATGAGGAGACTGTGCTATCCAACCTAAAACTACAGTGGAGTCAGTCCATAGATATGTTCTCGAGACATCCAAACTAACTGATTCTCTAAATTTGTGAACCAATTGTGCCAAAACAAATGCCCCACATAATTCTAAGCGTGGTAACGTAATAACTTGTAAAGGAGCCACCCTTGCTTTCCCGTACACCAAAGATACATTCACCTCACCACTGGCACTGACACTTTTAAGATATAAACATGCACCATATGCTGCAATGGAACTATCACAAAATCCATGCAGTTCAATCCTTTCATAGTTTTCACACACCATTATCCTGGGAATTGATAAGTTATTCAAAATTTCCAATTTCTGACTGAATTTATGCCAAGAAGAATGAATGTCTAACGGCAAAGTTTCATCCCAGCCAACCTTTTCACTCCATAATTTTTGTAAAATTATTTTGGCAAGAATCATACACACAGAAAGTAAACCCAGGGGATCATATATTTTAGCGACTGATGAAAGTATAGTACGCTTAGTATACTTTTCAGAAGAAGGTAAAGAAATATGATACATAAGAACATCAGATTATTCTCAGTCTTGTCACCAAAAACTAACTGTCGATTACAAGGAGTACCATCATCACCACCAATTTTTTCTAACACCTCAGGGAAATTAGAGATCCACTTCCTTAGGATAAACCCACCAGATTTCAAGATGCTATCAACTTGACTACTTAGAACTGCAGCCCTTTCAACAGAATCTGTACCAAACAACATATCATTCACGAAAAAATTATGCAAAATAATATTAGAAGCCTCAGGATATTTCTTCTAATTCCAGTCCAAGTTGCTTGAGACATCTAATGGCCAAAAATGGAGCAGATGTTGTTCCATAAGTGACTGTGTTTAGTTTAAAAACCTTCAATTCATCATTTGGGCTATCCCTCCAATATATTTTCTGTAAATTCCTCTGACCTTCTTGCACCATAATCATCCGGTACATTTTTGCCACATCTGCACACATTACCACCTTATGGACTCTAAACTGCAATAAAATTGGAAGTATGTCATCCTGAATATTTGGTCCCGTGTATTGAATGTCATTAAAGAACATACCATTATCTGTAGGAGCTGATGCATTGAACACTACCCTCAGACGTGTTGTTGAACTATTTTCATTCAATACACCATGGTGCGGCATAAAATATGAACATTTAGTAGAAGTCAGACCAGTATCCAAACTCATATGTCCCATTGACTCAAACTCGGCTCTCTCAATTTAGGGTTTTTATGTAATCTGAGCTCTAAAGAAAAGAATTGTCTCTTTGCAGACCCACTAGACACCTAGAACGGTAGGGGATTGCTTGAGGGGAATTTGAACCACAAATCTACCAGATTCATCACGTTTCACATTACTGGCAAATATTGATTCACACTCCTTATCCTCACTCGACAAAATAGGTTTCAAACTACTCGGAGGTTCTTCAAGTACCCAGAACCTTTCCAACTTATTATGAAGCTCAGAGTTTATATTCAAATTACAGGAACAGACCCATTAGTAGAATAGGGACCAGAAATTAGCCATCCAAGTCGTGTCTTTTGCATTATAGGTTGATTAGGACCTAAATTAACTTGACCTATACATAATAGCTGATAAAATTCATTCACACCCAACAAAACATAAATTACACCAGGAACTGCATATCCAGGAACAGCCAACTTAAGATGTCCAGGTATATTTAAATGTGACACCTCTATTCTCTTACTAGGTATACATCCACTTATCTTAGGTACAACCAAACATGAAGCTGTCTTACTATATGTAAAATGATTTGAATGAAAAGTAGTTGGACATCTGTGTTTGATACATGAAATTACCTGATTAATACCAACTATAGAAAAGTTAATTTCTTCTTTTACCAAACCCAATGTGTTGCAGAACTTCTCCGTAACAAAATTTGATTGTGAACCAGAGTCCAATAAAACTCGACAAGGTTTTAGCTTACCATTTGAATCCACCACTTGCACCAGTGCGGTTGACAACAAAGAATTCGTTTCAGCTATTAGCCGGAGAGCCAGAGCCAAAAAAACTGTTTCAATTTCTAAAGGCTGTTTTTTTGTTAAATCGTTGTAGCCGATGGGTACACAAACATGCTCCGGTCAGTCAAGCGTGCCGTAGAACAGGTGGCTCAGGTGCGATATTAAAGGTGTATCATTTGACGGGTGAACGAAATGAATTTCTAAAAGCTGAAAATTGTTATACAACTTCTCTATTGTATAAAATAAAAGTTGTATTGGTCAGTCAGTCATACATTAGAACAGAGCTGGTCAGTCAGTCCGGATAGACGTATGATAAATAATTATTGAGTGCAATTCGTTTCTAAAACTTCAAATTTTGTCTGAGGGTTCAGAATTATGTATTGAACATCAAAACATCCGTCAGTCATGTGTTCAGTAGAACAACGTCCGTCAATCAGGTGAAAAAGGTAAAGGTATACCGCGCGCGCCGTTTGAGTTTCAGGCTGCGTATCACGCTATTTCTACGATTTGTATTGTTATTTTAACAATCAGAAAACGTCATTTGATGTTTTAATTTGTGGTTCTATAGATAATTACCATTTGTATCGCATCGACAAACGATTTATTTAATCATTTGATACGTTTTGTGGAGGACGTTCAAAGGTGGGGGAAAAAGAGCCCTCTCTCTCGAACTCTAGCTTTGTGTACGAAAATTCGGATTCTTACCGACAAGTATACCTGTCTTTTCTAGTTCGTTTTCATTTTCAATATATCCGTTCATTCTCATACATTCTATTTCCAACGTAAGAGAAATACATTATATTTCCAACGTCAGAGATTCAATTCCTTATTTTTTATACCTTCAATAATTAATGCTTCTTCCTAAGCACGAATATTTTGCGAAGTTACAACTCATACAAATTTGTCCTGTGGATCAATCAATTAAGAGTATTTAAGAACGTAATTAAATTTCAAGTTATTACAATAGCCAAAGTCACATTATCGAGTGACATTTTCTGGTGTAGATAAGATAAGTTTTTCTGAATCCATAATATTTTATTTTTTTGCATCATAATACCGCACGAAACGTATCAAATGATTAAATAAATCGTTTGTCGATGCGATACAAATGGTAATTATCCATAGAACCACAAATTAAAACAGCAAATGACGTTTTCTGATTGTTTAAATAACAATACAAAACGTAGAAATAGCGTGATACGCAACCTGAAACACAAACGGCGCGCGAGGTATACCTTTACTTTTTCACCTGACTGACGGACGTTGTTCTACTGAACACATGACTGACGGATGTTTTGATGTTCAATACATAATTCTGAACCCTCAGACAAAATTTGAAGTTTTAGAAATGAATTGCACTCAATAATTATTTATCATACGTCTATCCGGACTGACTGACCAGCTCTGTTCTAATGTATGACTGACTTACCAACACAACTTTTATTTTATACAATAGAGAAGTTGTATAACAATTTTCAGCTTTTAGAAATTCATTTTGTTCACCCGTCAAATAATACACCTTTAATGTCGCACCTGAGCCACCTGTACTACGACACGCTTGACTGACCGGAGCATGTTTGTGTACCTATCGGCTACAACGATTTAACAAAAAACCAGCCTTTAGAAATTGAAACAGTTTTTTTGGCTCTGGCTCTTGGACTATATATTAGATAAGGTCATGTTGAAAGTTGTGTTTCCGCTATTACCTTCAGAATCAGTCTTGCTAGTATTTTGGGATGAGACACCATTATCCGAGCCATTTTCTTTCTTGACAGTTGGTTGCGATAAAACTTCTGGACATAGTGTAAAAGTGTATGATGACGCAATGAGCATTTCCTACAACCACTAGGGTAACAATCTTTGCTTAAATGATTTTTTTTCAAACAATTAAGACAAAGTTTCAAATGTCCAGCCTTTTCAAGTAAGTAGACAGTTTAAGGAAAGTTTTACAGTTTATGATATTATGCCTTTCATTACATAATGCACAACAATCTTGCTCTGAAACTAAAAACGATTTATTTGATTTGTCTTTATAAAAACCCTTATTTCCCTTTGCAGTTGCCTCAAGCGTTTCTAATAAATCTGCTTTTGATTTTAGAAAAGTTTTAAACTCACCCAGAGTCAGTAAATCATTTTTTGAATTTAGTTCTTGCCATTATGGCCTGGCTGTTACTGTATCTAATTTATTACACATTGAGTAAATTACCAAAGTATCCCAATTCTCAACTGACACCTCGAGTGCTTCAAGTGATCGTGAACCTTTTACCATGCCATCTAATGATTTTCTCAACTCTACTGCTGATTCTTTACTCAAGCAAGGGATTCCAAAGAGCATTTTCAAATAATTGTTTACCAACATACCTTTGTTATTGAACCTTTCACACAACAGGTCCCAAGCAATGGGGTAGTTTGCTGCGCTTACCTCTAAATTTTGCAGAATATCTTTAGTATTACCCTCTAGTGACCCCCGTAAAAAATGGAATTTTTCAATATCGGAAATACTTTTATTTGTATGAATTAACGAGCTAAAGGTCTCTCTAAACTCGAGCCATTTTTCAAAATTACCATGAAATTTTGGTAAAGGTATTGCTGGAAGTTTAGGTCTAGACTGAGGCATACCAGCTTGAGAAATACCAGAATGACTACTACCACCACTACTCCTTGAGATTTTATCTTCCTTATCAGAATTTTTATTTAGTATATCTTTGCCCGTAGCTAATAAACTATAGTATGAATTGTCAAAACTTTCCCTTTCCGCAAACTGTTCTTCAAGATTCTCATGCTTTAACTCAATTACTGTTTGATAAGTATCAAAATCTGAGTATATATCCGGAAGCTTACTCAGCCTACTATCTAATTCTGTAAGTTTTACATCATCGATGCCAGTGTCAGATGGCAAAGATACTAATCTTGAAAGAAAATTGCTGAAAAAAGTTAACTTTGCTTTGCAAATTCCACGTTTTCAAACGAATATTTCAAGTTCAGCTTCCTCTGTTACAGTTTCCATGATTTATTATCAAATGATTTAGTAATCAATTAATTTTAATTTTATATGGAGTGATAACGGCCAATAAAGTTACATAAACCCTGCAAATGTAACCAGTAATATTTCATTTTCTATATTTTATCCAATATTATAATACACTTTACACCAAATCTAAGCAAATATTAAAGGTAAATTATCAATGTATGGAAAAAAGGATACACCAATTGTTGACGCCGTCCCTGTGCAAACGCCTTAAAAACTTTTCGTCGAGTCTCGGGAAACGACAGCGAGGTGCGCCGGTACTGCTGGCGAAAGTCGAGTCGAAGAGAAGCTATGAAATTGACAAGAGGATGACACGTGGTGCTCTCTTTTTATATACAAAAACAGTCTTTTCAATGTGTAAATCATTTGTATTCATTATAATTGTTTCAAACAAGTGTAATAAAGTAAGTAAAATGTGCTAATTCAGTTTTACACGAACCATTGGTCCTTCAAAGCCTGAATAATTGGTGAATTGGAAGATTTTTGTGGCAGAAAGCAGAAATCAACATTAGACATTTTACGATACTATGCAATATACGTAACCTATTGTTAGTTAATTTGGAACATCTTTGCGGTATTGGAGAAAAAACTTCTAATGCAACTTATAAGTGTACCTACATTGAAATTGAGATCTATGTCAAATGAATTTAAACGCCTTTGTGTTAAACAGTATAACTAGTAACTTACCTGATAAGCCGATTAATCGTAAAACGTTAAAAATTCCTGCGGATATTCAATTAGCGGATCCAAAATATGATGAAACTAGAGAAATTGATTTGTTAATAGGAGCAGTTTGTTTTGGGACATTGTTAGCGAAGGGAAAATTTCTTTGGAGCCTAATGGTCGGATTCTCCAGAATACGCGGCTGGGGTGGATTGTAGCGGGACCTTCGGCTGCCTATCATTCGAACTCTTATACGTTGTGCAATCTTAGTAAAACGATTAGTTTAAAGGAGCAAATATCTAAATTCTGGGAAGTGGAAGAGATTTCCAATAGTAAACCTCTGTCATACGAAGAGGCTTTATGCGAAAAACATTTTGTTGATAATTTTAAATTATCACCCGAGAGTAGATACGTGGTGTCACTCCCACTTAAAGATTCTCCGACCAAACTCGGTAACTCACGCGATATCAAACGTCTCATTATTCTCGAACGTAAGTTACATTCAAACGAAACATTGCGAAATTTATACGTCGATTTTTTAAATGAATACGAAATTCTTGGACACATAACCGAGGTAAAACAGAACGACTCAAATTGTCGACCCGAATATTATTTTCCTCATCACGGTGTTTTGAAAGAATCAAGTTCAACCACCAAATTACGTGTCGTGTTTAATGGATCATCCCCTTTCTCGACCGGTGTTTCAATTAATGATTTACAAATAACCGGTCCAATAATACAATCCGATTTAATATCGATACTTTTGCGATTTCGTATACGTCCTATCGTGGTTTCAGGCGATATTCGAATGATGTATCGCCAGGTGTTAATTAATCCAGAGCAATGTCAGTTACAAAAGATTGTGTGGCAATCAAATCCAAACGAACCTATTAAAACCTTTCAACTAAACACCGTAACCTATGGTACAACGGCTGGATCTTTCCTGGCAATCCGCTGTATACATGAAGTTGCGAACGAATGCGTTAATCAATATCCCCAGATAGCAAACATTCTTCAAAAGGATATGTACGTAGATGACTTGCTTATCACTTTAGATTTGGTTGAAGAAGCGAAATTTTTGATTTCTAAAATTTCAGAACTTCTGTCAAAACGAGGATTCGAACTTCGTAAGTGGAAATCCAATAAGCCTTCAGCAATTAGTGACATTAATCATGAAAATTCCGAAAATACTATTGAGTTAACCGAAAATAAAGAGAGCAGTAAGGTATTGGGGTTAATGTGGTTATGCGACCAGGACATATAAACTTAAAAAATATCTTCACCAAAAGAGAATAATAAAAAAAAGATCACGAAACGCTTAATTCTGTCTCGCATTGTAACGATATTCGATCCGCTTGGTCTGGCTAGTCTCTCCATCATAATCGCGAAAGTATTATTACAAAAATTGTGGATGGAGAATTTGACTTGGGACCAACCCTTACCTAACCATATATTGAATAGTTGGCTAGATTTTGCTTCCGAATTAGATATTTTAAACAGCATTAAAATCGAACGCAGAGTTATTTGTGATCAATCTACTTTTATTTGTCTCCAAGGTTTTTCTGATGCGTCAGAAACCAGTTACGGAGCTTGCGTCTACATATTATCAACGAATGCAAAAAAACGAAACCATGTGTAATCTTTTGTGTTCCAAATCGAAAGTGGCTCCCCTCAAGACTTTGACCATGTTGGAGTTATGCGCCGCGTTATTATTGTCTCAACTTGTGTCTAAAATGGTAGAAACGGTTAACATTAAGTTTGATCGAATATTTTGCTGGTCAGATTCAACCATAGTTCTTGGATGGCTACAGACGTCACCCAACTTATTAAAGCCATTTGTTAATAATCGCGTTGCTGAAATTCAAAGGTCAAGTGGTTCTGCTGTGTGGAGGCTTGTGCCGACGAAAGATAATCCAGCAGACCTTGTGTCTCGTGGTGCCCGCCCAAGAGCGTTAATTGGATATCAAATGTGGTGGCATGGCCCTAGTTGGTTATTACTTGATCAAACTCAATGGCCTGAAAGTAAACTCGTTGTTAATGATTTACCTGAAATGCGTAACTTTTCTTTTGTTGCGGGCGCTCCTACTACTTATTTTCCGTTCGAAAGACTTTCAACTCTCAATCGTTTGAAGCTTATGTACTCAGATTTTTAGAAAACTCGGGAAAAAACAAAGAATCGCGTAACCTTTCTAATCTATCTTTCTCGGAATTAGATCAAGGTTTCAATAAATTAATAAAAATAGCACAACAACAATGTTTTCCCGAAGAATACGTTATTTTAAATCCTAAACGTGAATTATCATCAACCAGTAAAATTCTAAGTCTACATCCATTTGAAGACGATAACGGCGGAAGATTGTCCAACTCGGATTATTCTTACTCTAAAAAATATCCTATCCTACTATCTCCTCAGCATCATCTCACAAAATTAATTGTCGAATTTGAGCATGCTGGGCCCCAGATGTTGTCTAATATTCGTGAAAAATTTTGGCCGATTGCCGGACGCAATCTAACTCGAAAAATCGTAAGAAATTGTGTAACGTGCGCTAGATATAGCTCTAGCAATTTTCAACCCATTAAGGGAAACTTGCCTGCTACACGTGTACATTCATCTTTGCCGTTTGTTAAGGTTGGGGTAGATTACTCGGTTCCTTTTTAAATGAAAGATAGACGTGGTCGTGGATGTAAGACTATAAAGGTTTGGGTGGCTGTATTCGTCTGTTTCAGCACACGAGCCATTCATTTTGAATTGGTTTTATCATTAAGTAGGTAGTGAAGATTTTTGCAAGCTTTTAACAGATTTATTGGTAGACGGGGAAAACCAGAGGAAGTGTTTTCCGACAACGGAACCAATTTTGTTCGTGCAAATAAAGAAATAAAGGCGATGGGTGAATTTTTACAAGAGAACAATTTATTAATTTCAGAATCGGTATCAAATCTCGGCATTAAGTGGCATTTTATTTCCACAAACTCACCCCATTTTGGCGGGATATTGGAAGCCGGGGTACGAAGTGTGAAACATCATTTGAAAAGAGTTTTAGGGTCTTATAGTTTATTTTTCTTCGATTTTCAAACGTTGCTTGTGCGTATGGAATCTGTTCTGAACTCCAGTCCTATTAGTCCTCTCAGTTCTAATCATGATGACTTAACCTCCCTTACTCCAGCCCATTCTTTGATTGGAAGATCCTTTTCAATTGTGCCGGAATCGTCATTGTGCCATTTACCAGATAATAGACTATCGCAGTTTCAGTTGATACAAAAGGTTTACGAACAGTTTTGGAATAGATGGCATCGAGAATTTATAAGCGAGTTACAGGAAGAAAACAACTGGAAAACTCAACATAGGTCAACTAGTGCTCATCAAAGACTCTAATTTGCCCCCGATGCGTTGGCGGTTGGGCCGAGTGTTAAATTTAGTGCTTGGAAAAGACGGTGTTGGACAAGTAGCGTCAGTGAAAACTTCCGAAGGAATTGTGTCCAGAGCGGTTGTGAGACTTTGTCCGCTTCCGGTTGAAAGTGATACCTTTCAAGGCGGGAGGCATGTTGACGCCGTCCCTGTGCAAACCCCTTATATACTTTTCGTCGAGTCTCGGGAAACGACAGCAAGGTGCGCCGGTACCGCCGGCGAAAGTCGAAGAGAAGAGAAGCTATGAAATCGACAAGAGGGTGACACGTGGTGCTCTCTTTTTTATATACAAAAACAGTCTTTTTAATGTGTAAATCATTTGTATTCATTATAATTGTTTCAAACAAGTGTAATAAAGTGAATAAAACGTGCTAATTCAGTTTTACACGAACCACCAATACTCACCCTAATACCATTTACAACTATTTACCATTTTTTCTTCACTAGGTACCTGCTTTTAATTTAAATTTCCACTCCAACGAAAACAGCTGATTGCTGCTGTCCATTTATCCAAACAGAAATAAGTCTTCAACAGCTGACCGGGGGCTTCACTCATTTGCGCTGCAACCTGTCAATGGCTTCCAACGTTATTCTTTTTACCAACCAAATAATTCTTAAAAAATCCACTTTTCATCTAGGCATTGAAGGACCATAATTATGTCAGGGATATTTCGTGAGATGCAGTTATTTGCTGTACACTTTTTGCAATCAAAACACAACGTTTTCACAAAAAAGGTAGAACGTGTCGCGGGACACACGGTAGGAACTTTAGTTCCTTTTAAGCAAAAGTTATGTAATACATCTGACGTTATAGATAAACAATTTGCATATTCTTTGGTGGTTGAGTAGTAAACACACCAGACTCTCACGCGGTAGACCCGGGTTCAATTCCCCGCGAGGAATTTTTTTTTATTGTTAATTTTATTTTTAAATAATCATTCTGCTTGATATTAATAACGACAACAGGTAGACGTTTGAAATATTTAGCAGAATATTCATTATTATAGATAATGGTACGGTACCCTCCATGAGGGAGTTCGACTGGCAACATCTACTTATAACAGCATCGTATATTTAAAAAAGGAAACCGTAGCATTATACAAATTGGACATTCGCTTACCACAAAATTAGTGGAAACATAAAATTGAATTGTTAAATTTTTAATTTGAAGTTATATTACAGTTTATAGAAATTTTTATTTTCTAGATTTTTTCCGAAGTGGGTCTTAGAAAAAATAAGCTGCTCGACTCGTGTGGATTGTCCATATCGCACTTGAACGATTGAGCACTCCGCCTACGGCGTCGTGCTCTATCTTCGTCCTCGTGCGATATGGCCATAATATCCACACTAGTTGCACAAACTACAATTTCTTTCAAAATATGCCCTTTTACATTTAAAAACTACCTGCCAAATGTCAAATCAATTTATCCATCCATTTTATTAAAGTTATCGAATTAAAACATTCAAGTTTTCAAAATTTCAACACCCTGTATTTCAAAAAGTAGCTAGACCCCTTAATCGCGTAAAAAAAATTATGGAAATAATAGTAAAAATGTATCCAAACAAATTCAAGTAGATCACTAGCACTGCATAGAATTTCAATATAGCATCGGTGGTTCAGTGGTTAGAATGCTCGCATTGCACGCGGGCGGCCCGGGTTCGAATCCGGGCAGGAGCATATTTATTATTATTATGAATCGCTGCTTCGTAAACGAGAGAGAGACTAAGGAGGCACAAGCACGCAAAAGCAAGGCACATAACGAAGCAATGTAACATAACGTAGCGTAACGTAACGCGTAACGGTCAGATCTTTTGCGTCGCGACCCCTGGTCGCTCAAACATAACCTGGCGTAAAGAACTAAAGTTCCAATAAATTTAATTAACATTCTTAAACATTTCAATACCACGCTTATCGTTCAACAGCTGAAATTCGAAGAAGGAGACAACTGAAAACTTCTAAAACGTCCGAAGGATTTGCGCTGTTGTCACGTTGATATAAAATCAGTAGATACAATTATTTATAATTAAAGTAATTTTACAATTCTTAACAGTAATTATTACACAATAACAGCATATGTCGAGAAAGATTATATCATTTCTGATCATTCGATTGTACAGATTAAAACCCAAACTTTCGAGGAACAAAAAACAGAGAATAGACAAGTCCGCGGCCCTGTAAACTTTGATGAAATGGTAAATTTATTAATTGAAAAAGATTGAGGATATTCATTATCAAATGTTAACTTGGTGGACGACATATTTGTAAACAATGTGATCTCATCCCTTAATTCTGTAGCACCAGAGTAAACGATAA
Source organism: Galerucella pusilla (assembly GCA_910591695.1). Classification (NCBI taxonomy): domain Eukaryota; kingdom Metazoa; phylum Arthropoda; class Insecta; order Coleoptera; family Chrysomelidae; genus Galerucella; species Galerucella pusilla. The sequence continues at coordinate 13,428 of CAJUYI010005687.1, forward strand.
TTATGCGAAAAATAGGTGGTTTAATAAAGACTGTAATGAGGCAGTCAGAGATAAAAATAAAACCTCAACGATTGTTCCTATTCCAAAAGTTGTACATACGATTAAAGCTGATGAATTGCGTCCAATAAATAAGCTGCCATTCTGTGAGAAGCTGTTGGAGGTTATAGTTTATACGCAAATTATTCATTTTATAAGAAAGAATAAAATACTATGCAGTTATCAATCAGGTTTTAGAAATTCACAATCTTGTGAAACTGCCTTACAACTGGTTGTGTCAGACATGAAAAAAAATTCTCGATAGACTTGGGGATGGTATTTGTGCGGTTTTTATTGATCTTGAAGAGCCTTTGAAAGGATCGATCAAAATAGTTTACTTTTAAAATAGAAGAGGTATGGATTCAGTGGAATAGTGTAGTACAAATGGCTGGAAAATTACCTGACATACAGACACCAGATTACAAAGATTATAGCCTAGGTATAGTCTCTAACCCAGAATTAAATAGCGTTGGAGTACCACAAGGCAGTGTACTGGGGCTACTACTGTTCATTCTGTATGTTAATTATTTGGGGAATGTTTTAAATAAGTGTGAAATCCATCTTTTTGCTGACGATACATTAATATATTGTTATGGCGATGACTTACATGAAGTAATTGATACTGTTAAATGTGAACTGCAGTTGCTTTCTAAAATGAATAAGCTGAAGATAAATGGAACAAAGTCAAAATATATGTTTATTGGTAACTCGATGATGCAAAAACAGTTTAAGACCTTGAATTCATCCATTCAAATAAATAATAATGTAATAGAGAATGTCAGTGAAATAAAATATTTAGGATTTATTTTGGATAGTGAACTCAAGTTTAATAATCATGTAAATTATACGTCGAATATCATCTTACCTATCAATGTCGACAAAAATTACAGTCTACAATACACTTATATGACCGTATTTTCATTATTGTTGTTCTCTTATATACATATATAGGATGTTCTGATTCAAGCTTCGATGGGCTGCAGCTTATTCAGAATAAGGCAATGAGGGTTATTTTAGGGTATAACAGATATACTAGTATCCAGCTTATGTTAAATACTTCAAATTGGCTGAACGTCCAACAGTTTCTTTATGTTGAAACAATGACATTTATTTTTGAAATTATAAACAATTTATAACCTGAATATTTGTATTCTCGATTAGTACCAATTACTAATATACATCAACACGATACTTAGATACCTGAGAGAATTCTTAGATATTCATAACTTGAAAACTATGTATTACTCATTAGCACAATCCCAAATCAACTACGGAATTCTTGCATGGGGAGGAGTCAATAACTGCCACCTACAAAAATTAAAAGTTATCCAAAAATGGATAATGAGAATAGTTTTTCGAAAAAATATCACTTTTCCTAGTCATGATATTCATAATCTAAGTGGTTTCATGGATGCTAGCCAAATTTATTGTATGAAAATGTTGTACTTTCAGAAAAATAAAAATCAACTGATTTGTCCAGAACACCTTCATGAAACTCGTTATAAGAAAAATGTATATATCCTACCTAGACAAGATAAAACTATAGGGCAGCGTTGTTTTGTTTCCTAAACTTTATAATCAAGTTCCTATAGAGTTTGAAAACTTGAGAAATGTTAAACATTTTAAATCAAAAATTAAAAATTGGATATGTTATAAATAAATAATATATATATTCTGTAGAATTGAACTATTAA
>CAJUYI010005687.1:15257-29702 GCA_910591695.1 Galerucella pusilla
AAATGTTGACGTATTTCACATTAAAGTTATTTTAAATAAAAAATGTTAAATCTATTCAGTTACTTACCTTATACATACATATAACCTCTCCGCAGGAGATATTGGTGCCATGCAGGTATTTTTTCGTAGCAGCTTGGTCTCGATTCGCGTTAAAATAGAATCAAATGCCCTACTGACATCCGCATGAATTCAAAAAACCTTTCAGGAGGATTTCTGAGGTCTCGGTATAGGTGATGGAATTCGCCGTATTGATATCGCAATTCATTTACCGGGTGAACACTATACTCTCTACTTCTTTTTCTAGGAATATGTTCTTCTTCGTCTTCGAGCACGAGAAGCGCACGACGAGTTTTAAACGACATCCCGGAAAATACTAAATCCAGAATGCATTTATTTCCGGTTTGCAACCAAGCGTTGACACTCAATAGTATATTCACGTTATCACTTAACACCTGCAACTTGTCACCTGACACTTATCCCCTGTCGCCTGCCACCTACCACCTGACACCTGGAAGTATGATTGCGGCCTAAGAAGCGTCCAGCTACTAACAGCTTCAGTGATTTTATTTGTTTGTTTACATTTACTTAACACTGTACTATTTTATATTTTATATTTAGTAAATAAACATTATTATTATTATATTATTATTATTATTATAAAAGTAATGAATTGATAACAGAGTGGCTATTAACAAAATTAGTGAAATCTTTTAACAAATTGCAAAGAAATTTAGGAAGTTTGTAAACTGGTGAATTAATAAAACCAACTACAGGTCTAATAGGACAGTTTAATTTATGAATCTTAGGTGAACCATATAAAATAGGTGAAACAGAAACCATAGGGCAAATCTTAAAGTGTTTCTGATTGATAGGTAACAAGAAGTTATTGAAATCTGTCCTAATTGTAGATTTGAGATAATTATAAAACTTGACTGTAGGATCAGAATTAATTTGAATTATAGATAAATCCGAAATAAGAAATTCTTCAACTTTAGATACAAATTGTGTTTTGTCCAAAATCACTAAACAATTGTGTACATATACATTGTTGAAAGCAAAGAAGGTTTGGGTAAATTGTGAGATTAAAGGTCATTATAATAAGTTAAATTTCATTAATATTAAAATAAAATTTCTGTATTTTTTATTGACTTCACAGTTAGATCATTTAGAATTTCTTACATTGGATTCATATGTTAGGGATTGGGTTGAAGATATTGGTCGTGACATTTTTAGTAATCTAAGAAACAAACTGAATATTTTACGTAACAAGAATTTTAATGTTTCAGATAATACTAATAGTAATTTTAACAGTGTTTCAGATTTCAAATTCCATGAACGAGTTCCAAATCTTAGCTCTTCAGTATTTTCAGTAAATGAAATGAATATTTTGAATAAGGGATTAAAATTTAACCCACCAAATTATAAAAATGTTAAGAAAAATAAACATAGCATTAGACAGTTATCTATCGATTGTGAAAGTATTTTAGGAAATTGTGATTTGCTTGAAAGAGACTCTGTTAGGTCGGATATATTACATGAAATAAATTTTTTCTTGAATAAACATAATTTTTGACAACCTCATCCATCATTTGATCATAATAAAGAAAAATTAAAGTTTTCTATGACATATATTAAATTATTATCACATAAAATAATTTCTGAAAATTTGATTGTCACTAAGGCTGATAAAGGCAATTGTTTGGTTATTTTGGACAAAACACAATATGTATCTAAAGTTTGAAGAATTTCTTACTTCGGATTCATCTATAATTCAATTTACTTCTTATCCTACAGTCAAGTTTTATAATTCTTAAATCTACAATTAGGAAAGATTTCAATAACTTCTTGTTACCTTTCAATCAGAACCACTTTAAGATTTGCCCTATGGTTTCTGTTACCCCTCTTTTATATGGTTTACCTAAGATTCATAAATTAAACTGTTCTATTAGACCTGTAGTTAGTTTTATCAACTCACCAGTTTACGAACTTTCTAAATTTCTTTGCAATTTGTTAAAATATTCCACTAATTGTGATATATTCAAGTTCTAGTTCGAGCAGCACAAAGAGCTAAATATTTTTAATATTTTGTATCCTGAACATTGAATTTAAAATAGTTTCAGAAGAGTTCATTAAGGTTGTTATTGAAAGTACCGGTGGAAGAACCAGTGTTGTCCAATATCACTTTTGTGACTGTTACCTGGCATACCCTGAGCCTTTGGTTATTTCTGACCTCTGTCATAATCTTTTCGTAACACGATATAGTGTCCCAGATTTTGTAAGAGAGTACAGTGTCCCTAATACTTTAGAAGGTTTTATAGCATTCATTGACTCCTTCAATCAATTTGAATTGAGTTCATTCTCAAAGACCAATCATATAATACACAGGTCGTTAGAGCTTTTCAAAAACATGAACAAGCAATCTATAAGCCTGCAAGATGCCCTTAGGGAACTGAACATAACTGAAGATCTTGCTTCTGCAAATGAAAGTTATAAGCTTGCTAGGGTCAACCCGTCAAGCATACTGCAACATTCTACTAACACAACTGCATTGACCCTGGGGATAGTGGCAAGAGAATTCTGCCTGTTCCATGGGTCAACTCAGATTGATTTTGAGAAATTGAAAAGAAACTTTGATGCTCTCTGCCATGATTACGAGGATGAACTTGAATTGGACACAAAGTCTAAAGCAGTAGAGTTTTGCTCTAAAGTACTCTATGAGATTGGGGCTCAAGCTCGCCAGGTAAAAAAGGAAGATGGTGACCAGAAATGGAAGTTTGTCTCCCGTATAATGTCAATGGTAGAGTCGTGTTCAAAACTGCGTTTGTGAGCACTTATAAGTCTGACGGGGCTAAATACATACACAAAATGACGAATAACAAATTGACCTTGTAAACTAGGAATGCCAGCTTGCTAGCACTTTTTACCTTAGAAAGGCTGAATAGCCCAGCTATCAATAGGGTGCCGCCAGTTTTATTGTTGACACCTTTGGCGGGAGCTGTCTTCTCCAGAGATGACGTTCCTAAGATTGCTAACAACATTTCCACTAACATCTCACATGTTATCAATGCTATTAATGCCAGCTGCCAAGGCGGTGGGCAATACCTTAGCAGTGGACGAGCCCATGTCGCAATGGTCTCGTCTATAGTAGCAATTGGAAATATTCAGGATGGAAAAATAAGGAATGGTATCATCGGAAAGGCTGAGTTTGAAGAGTCCCAGAAGATACCCCCACTCAAAGCTAGAAAACTGAGTGGGATGACGCAAATAAAAACTTCTTATATTGAGCAACGATTTATAAAACAAGCATCTAGTGCGATGACAGAGATGAGCGACGAAGAGATGGATGATGTTCCATATCCTAGGAGGTAAGAATGACCCTCAACTAGTACCTCTAGGTAACCGTCGCCTGGGGGTGTTATTCAAAAGAAGAAGGTCTGCAAGCCCCAAGGCCAGCCTCCGAAGCCTAAGGAGCAATAAGGCTATCGTGGCGATGGTGGACAGAGCAACACAACTTGTCAATCCATTGGGGTTGTTGATCTGTTGGAGGACCTGTGTCAGCTTTTGTCACGAAATTTTTTATTCTTAATTATTGTTAATTTCTTTAGTTTTTATTTCAACAGGTTTTGACAAGTGTTTGCTTTACACTTGGCCGGATAGTTTTAAGCAAGTTATCAGTTAATGGGTTTTTGACAGGTATTTGTATTGTACCTGATCGGTTAAGTTTGTTTATTTTTATTTAGTATTGTAACATATGTTAAGTAAACAAAGAAAAGTCATTAAAATCAACTGGTTCTAAATAATGTTGAGTATTTATAGTATTCAAATTTTTATTATTTGTTTGTGATTGTTTTTGCCGGCACATCGGTGCTAAATGTCCTTTCTTTTTGCAAGAATGACAAAAACAATTACGATAAGAACACTTATCTGTGCTATGATTTTTCCTGCCACAAACGTTACACTTCGGTACGTTTGAGTTGCCGGTAGAGGCGCTGGCTTGTTGCGGAGGTAACGTGGAAGTCCGCCATTGGTTGACTCTGCCCTTTTGTCGTGCTTTTGCATATGCGTAATGCAAATCCGGCTCCTTCTTGATAAATTTGTCCAAGTTCGAAGACAAATATGGCTGAACAGCTGATTTTGCAGCCGCAATTTCCACTACCTTTTCAAAAGTTACACTTTTTCTCTGGTTACCTATCTTGCACCGCACCCTTATCGTAACCCACTACGAAAATATCACGTAGCACCATTTTCAATTCGGCCTGTTCAAATTGACACAATGCCGCCATTTGACATTTGCATATTGTATTGTTTAATATTAGTATTCGACTAGGCTAATGTCATTTATTTATTGATTCTTTCTTCTTCTCTTTTGTAAATGAAACATTAATAATTTCATTGATCATGGTTTGTTTGCCAATCTCTTTCATAGAAATCTACTAACTTTCAATATTTATATTTGTATATCATATGATATCTGTCAATTGTCACAAATTCATTTGTATTTCCGGTCACCGGTGAGGTTAATTTAGTCCATGTGCTACAGTGTAATAGTTAACAGAATTTTGAAAAATTTTTAAATCTGATTAATGGATAATTTAATTATTCATCATGTTCTCTTTCCTTTTCCTTTTGATAATGGTTATATTGACCATTTATATAAGAATTTCAGTGGCTAAGATAGGCCAGTTCACCGACTTTAATGTTGAAGTTCGACACTGTCGAAATCAATTTTTCCTATTAATTTTCCAATACCAAGCCCTATTGAAAGGTCCATTTAGACAATTTAAACGTAAATTTAAAATTAATCTTTCACTGCACCCCCCTTTTGGCATAGGCCAGTAGGCCAGCATTTTTAATTATCTTCAATAACTTAGTTTCTAAAAATTCCAATGTTCTTCCTTTTTCTTTTCTTCCCTCACCACTTAAGTAAAATTTGGAATTATTTGATATAACTATGTTTTAACGTACTGATAATTTTAACGTTTTTGGCAACAACCTATTGTTCTTTGGATTATATGTTTCATACAGGTAACTAAATTTTATTTAATTCATTATTTTGACTACCTACTAATATAATTTGTATTATCAAACTTGTAATTTGAAATATTTTCATGTCCTTTTGTAATTTGTATTTCAACAATTTTATATATAATGTTAACAAGGGTAATATTCTCATTTTGTATTATTAATTATAATATCATCCTTCATATTAATTTTATATCTATTACTTTGGTTCAAATAATTTAAAAAAAAATTGTATAAGATCTTTATGTATTAAGTGTACCATTTCTTGATATTGTAGCCTGATGATGGTAATTTTGTACCGAAACTAGTAGCATCATAAGTGTCCTTTGAGGGAGTTGGACTTTGAGTTTTATTGAACCATTGGTTTGAATAAAAATAATGTAATTTTTTTGAAAATCCTTATTTTCAAATTTTTTTGATCCCTGTACCGTTCGTCAGCGAATTTTGAATGTGGAATACGAAAGACTATTAAAATATCAACCTTTGTGTAAAATTAAAACGCCAGACATAGATATATGACATTACAACAATAAAAAGAATGTATTAAATCAAATTTTCATAGTGGGTTATCGATATAATTATTATTCAAAATACCAATATTTTCATTACAATTCTTAGTCTGCCAAATAGAAACTTTGACTGTATTACGAAATCACACTTAAATTGCTTTAATTGTATTTCTATATTATCCCCGTTACTGGTGAATCCGATTACCGATGATCGACGACTGGGGTGCTATTCTCGAAGTCATACATAAAAATACATACACGCAGCGTATACGAACTTTTACGTATGGAAATAATCGTATACTAAGTCTCATGAGCATTCTTGAACACTATACGACTTCTTCATTCGACTACTTAATTTGTGGTCGGATGAAAACTTGACAACACTGTGCCAATACTGCCAATGTGTCAATTTTCTCATGGTTTACAATATAATAAAAATAAAATTTTTGTTTATATACGAAAAAACCGCGAAAAAGTTCTGACTTGAACCTATCTTGTAGTTGCCTGTTGAAAAGAACACACATTTATCCTGAATACATAGAAATATTATTAAATGGAGAAAACAATGGGAAACATAACATCCGATCAGTGTAAGGAGTTGGTGAATTTTATTGAAAGCCATCCACAACTCAACTCTGGAAAATTCACAAATGATTTCAATTACAAGAAGTCCCAACAATTATGAAAATCTCTAGCAAACAATTTGAACGCTATGCCAGGGGCAAACAAAGACTATATTCTTCATAATTTCATTATTTTGGTTGATTCACAAATATTTCAGACTTGGCATGATATCAAGACCAGAACAAAGAGCAAAAAAAGCATGATTAAACAACACCGCAACAGAACTGGAGGAGGACCACCAATAGATTTACAAATATCAACAGAGGAAGATGAAATACTTGTCATTATGAGCCCAGTAGTGGTTGATGGTCACCAAGATATTTTGGAATCCCAGGTAGAGTTTGATAAATCAACCATTACAAACCTACTCTCTCCAGTCCAAGTTGATATGGACCATGACTATTGCTTGGACTTACCAAATGATGAAGAAAATGAACTCAATAGCAACGTCAATGTTTCTGTTGTTGAGGAAAATGATCCCCCACTGGAATTACCTTCCTCATCTAAAGTGGATATTAGTGAAAATAGGAGGGTTAAGCGGTCTAGAATGCTAGAAATGCTGGAAAAAACAATTTCAGCCACAGCAGAACTTCCCAAGCAGACAGAGAGGGATATAACATTGAGAAATAGCTATTATGATGAAAAAATTGAGCTATATGAAAAGGATGTCAATGTTAAATTGAGAAGCGCATCAGTGGGTATACAAGCGGGTCTCTGAACCACTTTGGTAAAGCTGTCCATCAGGGTTTCCCAAGAAGTCACCCCTTTGATCCGAAGAAGTCACCCCAGAGGGTAGTTGTCGACAATGACCGGAGGGTGTACAAGAATTGAGAGAGAGGAAGAGATAAGCGATAAGTTTTGCAAATATACAGGGAGTATCTGAAGAGTCTCCCAGGAAGTCACCCCTTTGATCCGAAGAAGTCACCCCAGAGGGTCGACAATGACCAGAGGATGGAGAAGGAAGAAGAGGTTTCGCAAAAATACAAGGGGTATCTGAAAAATTGTCAATGACCAGAAGCCAAAGAGTCCGAGACAAGAGTGTATTTTACCTGTCGTGTACCTTGTTTACCTGACAATAATTTGTCACAGTCTTTTACCTTATTTCTATTTACCCTGATTACCTGATAATGATTTGCATGAATGAATTTGAAAGAATTTTTTTTTTTGTGTGTTGGGGAATTGAACCCATGATTCCGTTTCCTATGTGCACATTCAAGTTTGCCACCGAGACATGTAATCAAAATAGACTAAAGACATGCAACACATGTGTATTGTATTGCCTACCCGGTTGCTTTGTTTAAGAGAATCGTATTGCAACTATACAGGTTGTATCCAAAGTGTGTAATTCAGATTAGGTGAGCCTAAACTAGCTTATATTATTGTGATTGAAAGACATGAATAAAGATGTATTCAGAAATAAAAGAAAAATTGATATTATTTAATTTTTAAAAAATAACTATTGTAATTTTTAAGAAACTTAAGAACATATTGGGAATCCAAACTCATCTTCGTCCCTATCATCAGTTTTTCCCTCCTCCTCCAATGAAGTAGACTGAGTGCTGGTTCCCTGCTCTTCTTCCTTTCTTGCCCTTTTATGACCCTCATCTTCCTCTTCATCTAATATAATGGTGGCGGTTGGAGAGGAGTTCAGAGGATGGTCTATGTAAAGTTTCCTCTTACTTCCTGTTTGTTTGTTTGAAGCAGCATATCCACTTCCTCGTCCAATATATTAAATTTATATCTTTTGACAATCTTCTCCAGAACTTTGAACTCTTCCTCGTTGTTAATTTTAACTCTCATATACCTCACCGGTAAGTTTCCAAATATTTTTTTCAATGTCGCCGACTTCGGTGAGTATGTGAGAGTTAAGAAAATTCTCTCTCCCTTCACCTTCATCTCTTTCACCCCATATCTGAGAACACAAAATATGAAATCAACGAATTGAATTCTCTAATACTAACATGAAAATTTAAGAAACAATAAAGTTGAGAAAAAATAAATAAAAATCAAGATTACAAACAATCTTTAGTGGAGAATTTTATTCAATTTAGAAATGATTCCAAAATAAGAAAAAACTGAACTTGAACAAATGAAAGACAATAAAAAAGTGTACTTGAAAAAAATAAAAATAAATAAATAAATGGAAAAATTTTTTAAAAAAAATTGATATTACAAACAATAGTTAATCGAGAATCTTATTCAATGGTGTCAAAATAGGAAAATACTGAATAAATGATGGGTAGAAAATAAAAAAAGTGTACTTACTGAAACAACTGCTTCATTACTATCGGCAGCCAGTTGGTGGGTAGGTTTGTTCGATCTTCCGAAAAGACCACAATCGTTGAAGGTGTAGTTGCCATGGTGCTTTTAAATTTAACTTCTGAGTTGAACTGAATTGTAGCAATATTAGCATCTCTTTCATAGCTCAAAAATACTAATATAATAATAATAATAAATTGATAACATTACGTTAAAGCATTTGGTTCCGGTAGACTTCGCGACCCTCGGAATTTTAGGTTAATTTTAGATTTGTTTGAAAGCTTACCTTTAATAAAGCAGATTAGAACAAAAATTTCGCTGGATCATCCAGTAATTACTTCAAAAATCACGATTTTAGTCCAAAAAATTGTACTTTTCCAACACTAATTCATGCTATTTCACGATAAATATTTTCACTTTAAACTGTAAAGGTTATTATCTTGAACTAAATGACAGTCTGTTTCACACAAAAAACCGGAAGAAAATACTTAAATTTTGCCAATTTTTAGAAATATTCGTAAGCATAAATATTTTCGTTTGACACTTAAGCTTATAAAATTACACACTATAATCTTATGTCAGAGCTTATGTCTAGATATCATAGGTTCACAAATTAGGATCAGGTGATACTTCCTAACGGCGTTGTCAAATGGTGTTTATTTTCTTTCAGCTGAATTAATAATGCATTGTAATAGATCACATAACAATATAAAATTATTTACATGTTCATGAAAATTTAAATAATAAACATCCTTAGAATGTGGTGTTTATCTTATATTTGTTTTATACATTAAATAAAAGAGATTATAACAAACTTACTGCTGGACTACAGTCTTTTTCTTTTATCACGAATTTTAGTTTAATACGATAGAGGTTATTTTTTCTATTCTTACCTTGCTATTTCTTCGTAGAAAGCTTATATTGTCTAATCACTTTTCTTGATTCTAACAATTATCACTCATTTATGATGGAATCACTAATAAACCACAGTTTGGCGATTTTTATACCTTATCGATTTGTTTTAAAAGGTTCGTAGGCAAGATCCTCTCGTTGCAGCTGCACCGATTTGGGCATGCGCCTAATTAACGTGGACACGCCGCGAAATTTTTAAATATTCAATAAATTAATTCTTTCCCTTTAACGACAATACGCGTAAAGACGCCTTTGTTATTTCTAGATGGATTTTCATTCATTTTGGTCCATGATAAAATTGTTATTATATTATTGAGTTTATTATTGAGATAGGATTGGTTGCGTTAATAGTCGCAAGTTAAAAACAAATGATAGTATTTTGACAGTAGGTAGTCAAAATGGAAGTCGAGAACGTATTTCAACTAAATTCTCTCATTAGTTTAAATGATGAGGAATTGTTGAATCGACTCCAGATTGTACATTGTACGAAAAAGTGTCTAATAATTTGTATTCCACAAGAAAGCGCGCCGGGTCGACCCGGCGCGCTCGCTTTATCAATCAATCAATCTATTGATAAGCATACTGACTTCCCTTCCCCTTCTAAATTTATTTGTTCATTTCTCTTCTCGAAAAAATTCATGTTTAGTATAAAGTATTTAAATGTTTTTTAAATAGAATATCTGTCTAAATATTTACCAAAAACTTTTTACTAAAACCCAATAAACACAAGTTCATTTTAAACATGTACTCAACATGTAACTGATGGCTGTATGCTGTCTTAAATACATATTTTTTTCGTCCCACATACGGCTTAGTAGCGTGCATAAATGAGTCTAAGGGCACACAAAAGTACATAGTTAAGAAATATTTGAAATAAACATTGGTATGTACTTAAGATGATCTTCAACATTTCATACTAGCACATTAGTAACCATCTTGGAAATCGTATTCAGGATGTCATTATGAGCCACCTGTTTTGTCCTTAAGGCAGGAAAATTAGGTATCTCCATAAATTACTAAAGTAAATTTGAAATATTTAATAAAACTGGTATATATTATCAAAAAATAATATTTCTTCTGTTAGGTATCTTTTCTTATCATGAATTTTTTTTCTAAAGTTTTCGGCCTATTTGCAGCCCTTTTGATCCATGCTGCAATATTAACTTCAACTTCCTTGGGGTCAGCGTTTTTAAGTGTCTTTGCTGCAGGCTCTAAAATATATTGAATAGTAATAGTAATTATTTTTTCTAATACACTGTAATTCAGTTGCATATTCTCACAGCTAACTTTATAACTAACTAACTTTATAACGATAGAACTATGAGGTGATCATTTTGATAAAGGTTTTGCCCTGGTAATTTCAAAATAAGAAGTTACATATACAGCGTTTTAAAAAAAATTACCTTCAGGTATGCTTATATTATTCTATTAATCTTCAATCATAAAATCTTGCTTATTTGAAATAGAACAAGGTAATTTTTAATAAATGTTTTGCAAAAGTTCCATTGAAGGCCATTTTAAATTTAAATAGGTTACATTATATTGAAAAATCTGTACTATTAACGGATAAAATCAATATAAAAGAAGTTCGGATAAGTAAATACTTCTTACCTATTAAAAGCTTGGCCACTTCAAAGGTATAGAAGCTACATTTTTCTCTTCGTCCTATCCAGCTATACCATTTAGCTAGAGAATCCATAATGAGTCTCCTCATCACTCTTCTTATAAAATTGTAGCTGCTATTGCCACCGATCTGACAAATTTCATCAACCTGTAGTGAAATAAAACCAGTAAATTTGTATCTCAATTTGTATAAAAATGAATAATTTGACAGAGGGGATTAAGATTTAATAGTCTAATTATATAATACTTACAGCACTGTAAACATTTTTCTGATCTTCAAGATACTGATTCAATTTCTCCAGATCAGAAACAGATTGGCAAGGAAGTTGAAAGTGTTGAAATATTTATTTTTCAATATTCACTATCTGCATGGTTGCCGGGGAGAATTGTCTGGACTTTTCTTGGTTTACTCAGAAGGGTTCTAGCATCCAGTGATAACTCTGTATGGAATGGTTTAAGACTTTGTAGTAGGTTAAAGATTCTTCAAGTTTACTTGGGACAACAAATGTTCCAGGATAGAATTATATAATCTCTGATACAACAAGAGCTTAGCGGGAAATGGCACAAAACTTACCACACGTGTGCACTCACTTTTAATAAAGAGGAAACAAAAAGGACACAAAATTAAATCACTATTAACATTACTTCGTGTTTTTTAAAATTTAAAATATTAGGTTATGTGTTATGTTGGTTGCATAGATATTATAACCTAACATGGATGCGCCTTGTCACTATTCAGCTCATATTATCGTGTGTCGCACTAGCAGTGTGAGAGAGATGGAGATAGAAGGGTGGCAAAAGCGCGAGCCAGCAATGGAAAATACATACAAAATTGAAATTAATTTTGTCTATTTATAGTTTATTAGGAAGTTTGGCTTGGGAATGGATTAAAATAAATTTTGCAAACGTAATTATTTATTTTCTAAACATAAATAAATGTAGAAATTCGTTCTAAATTATAATTATACATAAATAATAAATTGAATTGAATAGGCATTTTTTCCTTTTTTTAAACACTGTATGACACAATTTATATAGGTAGGCACTAAAAGGCATAGTTTCCGTATTATTCGGCTTATTTACTGATGTTTAAAATGAATTAATTTAGTAAATCTAGGCCGAATACGTGAACTGATTTCATTTTTCAATTCATTTTCATAATGAAGTCTGACTGTGAAATATGATTTCAATACAAGTTTAATCAACTGTAAAATATGCCCTTGAAGGGGATCTTGATCCCTAGAATGATCCCATAAATCTTGAAAAAGTTGCGTGATGTTCAATTTTCTCAAAGAAAAAATAATTAAATGATTTAAAATATTTGCATTTGACAGATTTGCAACTCTTATTACACTCTCGGCTACAGTACATATTTTTACAACATCTTGTGACCTTTTTCTAAATGTAGGAGTATTTTCATGTACAACAGAAGTCGAAGGCTCATCAAATATTTCCTTTTCAAGGCTACAACGCGAGGAGACTTCTACTGATGAACAGAAAGAATTATTTGAAAATAAACTTAAAAAAGTCACCTATTAGTTTTACCATTTAAACTATTGGATGTTCTTCTTAAAGTTCTTTCTTTCTTGTGGAATACAAATTATTAGACACTTTTTCGTACAATGTACAATCTGGAGTCGATTCAACAATTCCTCATCATTTAAACTAATGAGAGAATTTAGTTGAAATACGTTCTCGACTTCCATTTTGACTACCTACTGTCAAAATACTATCATTTGTTTTTAACTTGCGACTATTAACTCAACCAATCCTATCTCAATAATAAACTCAATAATATAATAACAATTTTATCATGGACCAAAATGAATGAAAATCCATCTAGAAATAACAAAGGCGTCTTTACGCGTATTGTCGTTAAAGGGAAAGAATTAATTTATTGAATATTTAAAAATTTCGCGGCGTGTCCACGTTAATTAGGCGCATGCCCAAATCGGTGCAGCTGCAACGAGAGGATCTTGCCTACGAACCTTTTAAAACAAATCGATAAGGTATAAAAATCGCCAAACTGTGGTTTATTAGTGATTCCATCATAAATGAGTGATAATTGTTAGAATCAAGAAAAGTGATTAGACAATATAAGCTTTCTACGAAGAAATAGCAAGGTAAGAATAGAAAAAATAACCTCTATCGTATTAAACTAAAATTCGTGATAAAAGAAAAAGACTGTAGTCCAGCAGTAAGTTTGTTATAATCTCTTTTATTTAATGTATAAAACAAATATAAGATAAACACCACATTCTAAGGATGTTTATTATTTAAATTTTCATGAACATGTAAATAATTTTATATTGTTATGTGATCTATTACAATGCATTATTAATTCAGCTGAAAGAAAATAAACACCATTTGACAACGCCGTTAGGAAGTATCACCTGATCCTAATTTGTGAACCTATGATATCTAGACATAAGCTCTGACATAAGATTATAGTGTGTAATTTTATAAGCTTAAGTGTCAAACGAAAATATTTATGCTTACGAATATTTCTAAAAATTGGCAAAATTTAAGTATTTTCTTCCGGTTTTTTGTGTGAAACAGACAGTTTAAAGTGAAAATATTTATCGTGAAATAGCATGAATTAGTGTTGGAAAAGTACAATTTTTTGGACTAAAATCGTGATTTTTGAAGTAATTACTGGATGATCCAGCGAAATTTTTGTTCTAATCTGCTTTATTAAAGGTAAGCTTTCAAACAAATCTAAAATTAACCTAAAATTCCGAGGGTCGCGAAGTCTACCGGAACCGGAAGATAGTACGGTGGATATTTTAAGTTCAGTGAGTGCTCACCCCAAAAAACACATAGGTATATATACTTCTTTATTTTTTAAATGCCAAAAATATTTTTGAACGTTACCAGTATGGCTAATTAACATTTACAATTCCTAAGTGGACGGTTTAGAAAAAACTTTCCAAGTACTCTACTTCGTAAAATAACCGAACGGCGACTAACAGCTCTCTTCGCTGATTTATTTATTTTGTGCCTGCAACGAATCGATTCCTTAAAATTTTTATTATTTTCGGTTTGGTTTATAGCCAGATTATGGCTAGCGATAAACAAGTGTTCGTCGGAAAAATACATGAAAGGACTGAATAAGAAAAGGATCCTGTTGCCAGAGTTATAAACTAAATATGTTTCCATGAAAGTTTCCTTATACAGTTTTCTTGTTTATTGCCTTTAGACGAGAGTTTCACGTATTCTTTTATTTCTTTTGTTGAAGATTTGATGCACAGATTCATTCCGGACCGAAAGTCACATTGATTCGGTGATTTTTGAATAAAGTTGAATCCCAGTACGTCGATACTTTTTTTTACTTGCATTGCCGCAAACAACTTGAATAAAGTGGATATCACATGGTGAAATATTGAGCAGCCAATTACCACTTGTTGTATTTCGAATCTATTTCACCTTGAATACTTTTGACGTTATTTTTCATACAGTGTGTAAAAGCCAAATGGAATAAATTCATTATTTCGGT
>CAJUYI010005688.1:0-15156 GCA_910591695.1 Galerucella pusilla
AGGACAAAGAGCCACTCCAATTTTAATCTAATCTAATCTAATCTACCCTGATTTAGACCACTTCGTTTCTCGAGTTGTAGATGTTGCCATGGTAACTTTAAAAAACTCGCGTTTTTGAAAGTTCGATTTAAACACATGTTAAACACGCTGATGCGTGCTTTAAATAGGTTAAATGATTCACCATTAAAAAAAATTAAATACCTAGGTGTAATAATGGATCCATTTCTCCTATATTCTATATATACGCATCCAATATATGTATCCAAATCAGTTTCATAAACATTTCTTGATATACTTACCAGAATCACTTGTCCTTTCTCTGTGAACGCTTGGATTTTCTATTATATCCTCCAGTGGAGATAGAGATGTTTTTATTGAAGCAGATGCCTAAGCTAGAGCATCG
This sequence comes from Galerucella pusilla, assembly GCA_910591695.1. NCBI lineage: Eukaryota > Metazoa > Arthropoda > Insecta > Coleoptera > Chrysomelidae > Galerucella > Galerucella pusilla. The sequence continues at coordinate 404 of CAJUYI010005688.1, forward strand.
CTTGAATCATAATTTATTGCCCGCAAAGGTTCGTGAACGATTTTAATTTCTTCAGCATCAGAATGTGGAAGTTTTGATCTACAATACAACAGAAAAAAAAAACAATTTTTATAATTGTGAGTATTCAATCAGAAACAAAATATCTCTTAATACACTCTACAGATTGATATACATAATGAGTTTATTCAAAATTACTTTCATATAGATGACTTCTTCACCTGAACCCCATTTTCCTTGGTGTTAATTCGATCGTAATTCCCAGTGGTCTAGTTAATGGACCGGAAATAGAGAAACGCTTCATTGAGAAACCCGAATGGCCAAACAACCACGTCTATCTGATCGATAGCTATCTCTAAGGGTGGTAAATTACAGGCAACGAACATTAGCAGGCAAATATTCCCAAGTAAGCTGTTTGGTTTTTTATAATCGAATTTTCTCCTTCATTAAGTTGAGTAATAGCATATAGTATCACGCAAAATTATACCTTGTTATTTCAATCATAATTATATACAGGGCTGACGTGTAAGTGACCTTTTAAGTGGATGCTACTGCGAAAATTAACTACTCAATTCGTTAAACAGTGTGATCGTTCCATTCTATCCATTTTATAAGTGTTTATGAAGCAATGGTGTAGCTATTGCCTTGATATCGATGGATCAATCGATGAAAAAGCTGGCAATAATGTGATAAGGAGTAAGATTATTGAGTTGCATCGGAATTAGAACGAAGCATGTGAGATAAATTCAGAAATTCAAGCCGTTGGTATCCGAACCCAGACCCAAACCTCCTTGGCCACGAAGCCCCTCACGTTACCACAGCGATTCCCAACCTCAAATGCTCCATTCGATACTGGTATCATTTCAGCTAGCGATAAAATCGTTCCTGATATCGTTCGTGCAAGCGCTGTATTTCTTTCAGCTCCAGCTGAATAGTTTTGGTGGACATAATAACCACACCACAAGTTTATGCCCATTGATAGGTGGATTGGTCGTCGAGGTTTTACTAAATGGTCAGCTCGATCGCCTGACCTCACGCCACTATATTTTTTTCTGTGGAGAAATGTCGAACCCGAAGTGTATGAAACGGCTCCCGGATCACTGAATAGACTTGGAAAACTAAATACGAAGGTTTGTTCAAGAATAACGCCACATATGCTTCACAATATCAAATAAGGATTCACTCGTAAAATATTCATTTTTTTGTCAGGAAATTTTTAATGGTCACTTTCCACATCTGCTAAAGTGGCAAGTGTTTTTTAAATTCTTTTTTGTTCTCACGTTTCATTGAAATAACTATAATTTTCAAAAGTTCAATCTTATTTGTCCACTTTTACATCATGTTTAGTTTTTAAACATGGATAGCTCACTATAATTATCGAAAAGTATGTAGATATAGCAAAAATCCTTATTACTGATTTCAATTTTGAAACCATTGAACCTTATGTCTTGAATCTGGGAAATGTATTCAGCATAAAAAGACCAATAAAATTAGGTATCACTCGACTACCATTTCCGTTTACGAAAATTTCCCAACTGCTCGCCCAGCTGTTACTTCAACATTTAGTACCTACTGTCATTGATGTGTCTGAAAAATGCAGAATGGGGTCGTATATCATTGTTCCGAATTTCATCACTATACATCTAACGGTTCAAAATTCACATGGTGGGGACTGATTTCATGTACCTACTCTCCGTTCCCACTTGAGTAATCTGGATAGCTTACTTACCGAAAGCTCATAAAAGTTCAAATTAATCTTAATCAGGATTCACTTGCATCGACCTTGAATGCACTTTTAAAGAAAGATAAATTATTCGGTCCAGTTCTGTATATCCATTATTTATCTTATATTGGTGACTTATTGAGGATTATTGGGTTATTATTCATGCGAAAAGGAAATGAATTGCATAAAAAATGCAGGAAATATGGAAGAATGTACTCTTCAATTCCGAGCCATAGTGAATATTGTAATTTTTGAACGGGGCAAAATGCCGGGAAATTCTGCCCGATAGGAGATACTATGAAGGACAGGCACTGAAGATATATCCGATAACCGTATCTCTTAATTTCAGATTCAAAAGTTTGCTCGAATAAAAATGATGAAAAATCGTTTCAAACTTGTATATTGACTGCCAGAATAAAAAATGTTCAGGTTCCCTGGGTTAGAGCTCGAGACTCGCGAACAAAGTTATGATATTAATTACGAAGTGGAAGGTATATTTAAACGCCGATATCAATTGAAATTTAATTGATTTGTGGTCTTAAATTCCAACAACTCCATTTTCAAGAGAATCGTGGAAGCTGGCACACAAAAACTGGATAGTCTTTCATAATCTTTCATAATCTTTCAGCAGCATAAAGATAAATATAGCAATTCCAAACAGTTCTCAATTTAATTCCGAACATATCTCCCTATATATAATAGCAAATCTCCCAAATAGCCAAGTCTGATAGTGAAGCTAATGGGAGAAATTAGCATGGTATATGAACTCTATAGCTCCCGCCATCTGTATTGAATTAGATTAAAGTTTATTGTGATGGAGTGTTTTAATTAACTTCAGAGTAAATGTTGTTCTTTACCCCTTTCAGCATAGTTTCGCGACGAATGGTGTTGCCTTTAATTCAACTGATAATGGAGAATAACAATTCAGGAATGTTAGGTGTATTGCCAGTAGTGAATTATCACCATTTAATTCCATTTATCAGCTTTCTTGAATAATTCACCACAATATATTCATTTGAGTTGAGATACTCCATCAAATAGATTGCTAAGTAAAGAACGGAATTCCTAAAATGTTGCAGCTATGGAAGGAAGGGATAACAATTTTCAATACGCTGGACATTGAAATTACTTTTGTTGGAAAAAATGTGTTAAGCCAAGTATATCGACTAGTAACAGCCAACCAGCATGAATTTTTTAATTTTATTAACCTATGGAACGGTTATTTGCAGTCTAGAGATACATTCTTTTTTGAATTACCAGGAAAATAAACAGCACAGGAACCTTTTGTAAGAAAGGAGACGATAATAGCGATTCTCAAGCCGAAATCGGAAGGCATATGATGGACATATATTTCAAATTAGTTTATATAACATAGGCTACAATTCTTGACTTCTCCTAGGGATCACTCCTAGATTTCACTTTGCTGCTGTTCTCTTGATCACTTATTCTGGAGCAATAAGGGGTATGCATAAAATAGAGAATAAAGCCATGGTGATGCCAAATTATGAAGCCAAATCTTATACCACCACCCAGTGAGTGTGGGAGTAATGCATAATTTAATAAGAATTGAAAATACAATTGACATGTGACAATTGCCTTATGGTGAGAAGTGGATTGTAATTGACTGTAACTTTGTTACTTTGAATAAAACAGCCAGTGTACTTATACATTATCAAAATCTACGTGAAATTTTAGTATACTTTGTCCGAGAATTTTCTTCGAAAAATTTGACCGTTGCAGGCCCTTATAAATTATTTCTTTACGAGGATACCCTTGAAGATATAAAAATGGTTTTTATTCGGTTGCTTTCAGCAAGGTCAGACGTATTCGAATCTATGTTCAAAAATTTTCCATTTCATACAGGGTGTGTATAAGGAGTGTTCAAAGTTTAACTTCATGAATATCATTGTTTTGAATAGAACCACCCGGGTTTTCCTATTCCAATGCATTCAGAGGTGAAAGAAGAGGCAAATTTATGAATACTTTCCTACACCCAAACATTATCGTTATCCAGATATTAAATGTTTACCGCAAATTTTTAGAGGTGCAGCTGTGGTCTAAATTTCATTTAGACCCGTTGATACAAGCACAAATTTTGTAGCATGTCTTATTTTTGTCACAAATGGTTCAATTTAATTAACTTTCGCCTGATATGGACCGAATAGCTTCAAATTGTCTACATGGATATCTTACTGCAAATGAAGCACATGTTCTTTTAACAGCTTTGCCATATTAAACATGTATTTGAATCAAATGTACATAATCTTTTTTATTTCTTAGTTCTTGTATCAACGGGTCAAAATGTAGTTTATTACGTAACGTGTGCGGAAAGTGACATTTATCACACGAGTGGGAAATATTGTAGCACGAGGCACTTTCGCACGAATAATGTACAGTATTTTTCCCACGATCACGTGATAATTCCATCAAATAATGTGTAATCAACATCTGACATATAATCACACAAAATGTTACAATTAAAGTCAACATAATTGACTTCAAAATTAACAATAACTATGAATAGTGACAAAAATTCAAGTAGTTTAACTATAAAATATAGGTAGGTTATTACTATTATCAATTGGTTGGATAATTCTAGAAATTATTATTGTTCATCATACTTCATACATACTAATCATAAATACCTTATAAGATGATAACATTTCCTGACTAATAACAGGGGGTTTGGGTTAGTTGGTACAGCATACGCGGGTTCGATCCTCGACCGCCCCCTAAATTTTTTTTAATCAAGAAAATAACAAAAATTTCACTTTTCAAATAGATCGCTTCAATTTTATATATTACCCAGGTAATTCTAATTAAAAATTATATATTTGACAGCTTGCCAGAGGTCAATCTCAAGAAAACTTCATTTGACAGCTTTTTTATCCGTACACGTACGGATAAGTTTTTTTTTCCGCACGCGTATGAATAAAGGCAACTTTCCATAGAACTAGACAGTGCGATATATGTCACTTTCCTATGTGGTCGTAGGAAAAAATATTTTAGTTGAGATGATCGTATCCAAAAACCCAAGCGTAGACATTTTCATGATTTTACTATAAATATTTCGCCACATATAGATATAGCCACTAATAATGGTATATTAAGTATTAAGAATGGTAAGGGTTGTTTACCGGTTGATAAGGATGTTTGGAGGCTGAGCGTAGCGAAGTCTCCAATTTTGCTGGAGACCCGTATTACACGTAACGTTCGAGATGCTTATACCATTTTTTGCGCAATCGTATTGAAATGGATTTCGAATAAAATAATTTAAATTTCTTCGAAATGAACGAAATGTCAAAAGTGACATTTATACTTCTCGATCAGTTTAATAGTATATTGAAGTAAAAGTGGATTGAGGTCTTCAAGACACGCGCCATTTTTCAAGTACTCGAAATAGAGCAAGTGTTTAAAGACCAGTTATCCACGAATACTTCACGCAATTTTTTTTATTGGTGCACTTTGAAATTATAAATTCTGTTATGTAACTACTACAACAAAAAGGAATGGAAATCATAGATGGAAATAAGAACTAAATGTTAAATGGTTGAATTCGTGATGTATATGATGTATACCTTGCGTTGTCATAGAAATGAGAAAAACATAAACTAATCTGTATTTTGATGGAAGTTAAACCCTATTGAGTTCTGAGAATGTCAATAGTATTAATTTAAATACCATTTCCTAAGATTTGAAAAATATTAATATTTCAAGCAATACCAACGGCATTTTCCATTTTAATTTATAAATTTGACAATGTTATATATTGTTCGAATAAAATTTTTGACGTTACAAACCACTCCTGTCAAATCAATAATAAAAAAATTGTCATTTAGACATGATTTAGACCATAGATTTAGACTTCGCTTCTCGAGTTGTCTTAAAGTTCGATTTGAGGCGTACTTTAAATAGGTAAAATGGTTCACCAATAAAAAAAAATATTATTTGCATTTTGGTGAAATTGTTTTTATGCTATTTATCTTAGTACAGGCTCCCTGGTACACTTTTTATCATTTATTACTAACTAGTTGATTTTTTGTGAGCAGCTTCCTTTTGACTAGATGCTCAACTTTCTTCCTTACAGTAATGTTGGTAAATGGTAGCTTAATAGGGGTAGCAAGGATCAAATATGTTGATTTGACGAATTTTGAAAATTTATTACCAACCGAATTTTTCTTCGTTGATTATCGTGATAATTATCTAAATAACGTGAAAAAATACTTGTCTTACAAAATATAAGGTTTTCTAAGGGAGTCCTCCCTCTACAACATGTATCATAAACAAGGTCATGAAAAATAATTACTAACCAGCTAATCTCTTTTTTATTGGTCAGCTAACATTTGCAAAGTTCACCACCTACATTGTCCTACAAATTGCGCGGTATGTCATCTTGGTCGTACGCTCAAAAGTTGTAGTACTAATACTAAACGTAAAATAATTACTATCAAGCTGAATGTTCGGGATTAGCTTTGTTTCAATGAGACGCCCAACAAATTCTTGGACGAAAATTCTCCATTATGGTTTATAACTAAGATAATAGGGATTAAATATGTTGATTTGACGGATTAAAAAGATTTATTACTAACCGAATTTTTTTTTGTTCATTAACGAGATAATTATGTGTTGCGGGTGATTGGCCACAACACTGGGCTTTTGTACTTTTCTTCCTTCGATAAGTAGACTGGTTTCTCAAAAGGCCGGTTCAGCAATAAAATAATTTACACTTAAGGATGGTCAACAGATTTTAAATCTTTTATTGAATAACAAAAATATGTCCCAAATAGTTATAAATGTAGACAAGCCTCTCAGTTTGAAATATAAATTATTAGGAACAATCTTACTCTTTCCTCTGTCTTCTTCAAAGCACTATTCACCATGAGATGCAATTTGAATTTAGGTTGAAACACTGTGATTAGCAAAGCTTTGTAATGTAGAAAAATGCACTTTATTATGCAGGAAACTGGATGAATTTAAATAATATGGATTTGACCAATTTGGTCGGAATTTCGGTTTATTATACCGGGAAAGGAGCAACTAACACACTGTCGTCGACACGTTATCACTCGAGACACTCTCAACGAAGACTTTTTTTTGACTCGACAAGTTAGTTGGCACACGCCTGCCTCTACCCTCGAAAAACTGTCTTCAGCGATTTAGGGTTTCAGTGGCGCGTCGTTGGGAAATTTGAATGGAGAATAGGAGTTAAAGTTTATGAATTATATAAAACGAAAATTTGTTGAAACCTACTCCCGCCCGTTGAAATCTCTGATTTTAATACTAGAAAAGGAAAATAACGGTGGAATCAATCGCAAATGGAATGACGCCAAGCAAATATAATGGAAAATAAGTCCACCAGACAAAAACAACAACGCATATTGAACGCGAGTTAATCACGAACTGGGAGCTGCGCTAGGCAGAGGACAAACCTTGGTAATTGGTCTGACGAATGTACCTACTTTGGTACGGAGCTTGATGGCACGGACTCTTTGGTCCACACCAGGCATAACCTCGACAATTCTTGCCAAAGGCCACTGCAGAGGAGGAGTATCATCTTCCTTCAGCAGAACCAAGTCGTTGACCCGGAGATTCGTTGAAGGGGATAGCCATTTAGGACGGTTTTGCAAACGGTTCAAGTATTCTGTAGTCCATCTTTTCCAGAAGTACTGTTGCATTTGAGAACATCTCTGCCAGAATGTAAGTCTATTTTCAGGCATATGCGTGACGGTGCGCTCAGGATAGGAGGTTAAGGGACGACCAATTAGGAAATGGCCAGGAGTTAGAACTTGGAAGTCATTGGGATCACTGGAAATAGGGCACAATGGCCTAGAATTTAAGACTGCCTCAATTTGGGTAAGAACAGTACTCAACTCCTCAAAGGTGAGTTGGGCATTCCCAACGATACGATATAGGTGTCTTTTGGCGCCACGAACAGCGGATTCCCACAGACCTCCCCAATGGGGGCTGAGAGGAGGAATAAATTTCCGTTCAAAACTGGTTTCAGAAGCGAAAACTTTGATGTGATCGAACAGCTCGGAATTAAGGAAGAACTCGCGCAAGTCTCTTAAGTGATTTCTTGCGCCTACATAATTGGTAGCATTGTCACTGTAGATGACGATAGGAATACCTCTGCGTGAGATAAAACGCTTCAGGGTCAACAGGAAGGCTTCAGTGGATAAGGAGGACACCAGCTCTAAATGAATGGCTTTAGTAGTCATACATATAAATACTGCCATGTAACACTTCGTAATAGGAGCCTTTCGAAGGCGTGAAGATTTTATAAGGAAAGGACCACCATAGTCAACGCCTACTCTTTCAAAAGTTCTGGAAGGAGTGATTCGGTCAGGTGGCAAATCGGACATAATTTGTTGAGCAGAAACAGCTCGGAAACGGAAACAAGTCATGCATTGATGAATGACTCTTTTTATTTCCCTGATTCCATTCAGGGGCCAGTATTGCAAACGAACATTAGCAAGGACTGATTGGGCACCAGCGTGTCCCAACCTGACGTGCTCTCTCTTGAGCAGGAGGGAAACTACATGATTTTTAGCAGGAAGAAGTACGGGATGCTTATGAGATTCAGGAACGTCTGCATGTTGCCAACGGCCTCCAACGCAAAGAAGTTCTTGATCATTAATAAGAGGATTGAGGGATAATATACCTCTGTCGGAAACAGGTTTAAGGGATTTCAATTCCGAGATCGTCTTGGAAACGTATTTAAACTGTAAGTTTCGAAGGACCAGCACTAAGGCAGAATTTATTTCTGATATGGACAAGGGGCCGTTGAGCCTTGGTTCCATACCCTTGGAATTGGATACAAAACGGAGAACATAAGCTACAGCATGTAATAACTTGTTGAAAGAAGAAAACCTCTCAAATATGGAGTTCCAAAATACAAACTCACAGTTGGTGCTTGCCCACAGCACTTGAAACTTGTTGCCTCTTTGTTCTGGTACAGTATTCGGAGGTTTCAGTGTAAATTTTGAAAAATCCACATTCAATTCGGACAGGAAATCAGGACCGTGCCACCACAACTTGGAGGTTAAAAGAACGGGAGCTAATACTCCTCTAGACAGTAAATCGGCAGGATTTTCAGAAGAACGAACATGTCTCCAATTAGCGTGTGGTATGGAAGTTTGAATTTGGGAAACTCTGTTGGCTACAAATGTGTGCCAACGGGAAGGATGTGATTGAATCCAATAAAGGGCTATCTGGGAATCAGTCTACAGATTCATGGAGTCGAATTTTAGATAATCCTCAAATATTTTGAGAATCCTTTGGGTTAATTTAGAAAGAAGCACCATTGCACATAATTCAAGGCGCGGAAGTGATACAGTCTTTAGATGTGTAACTCTTGACTTGGAACTTACCAAAGTGTTGGAGACGGTATCGTCGGAATAAACGGTTCGGAAATATAAACAGGAACCATAAGCTCGCTCGCTGCTATCAGCAAAGCCATGAACTTGAATATTCACTATTGATTTATCGGAAAACATATATCTCGGAATTTTCAAACGCTTTAAGGAATCAATTGAATTTATGAATTTTTTCCACTCTTGGGATAATTCAGGAGTCAGAGGATCGTCCCAGGAAAGCTTCGATAACCACAACCTTTGCATGAAGATCTTGCCTACGACTATGAATGGGCTCAAGTATCCGATGGGATCAAACATCTGAGCTAGGAGGGATAACGCCTTGCGCTTGGAAGGAGTTGCAAAATGAATAAATTCAGGTAAGGAGATGGCAAATTCGTCCAAGGACGGATTCCAGGACAATCCCAAAACTTTGTTGGGAGTGTCATCCATTTCTATTTCATATTGGACTGACTAAGAGGAATCACAATATTTTTGTCTAAATTGTGAACAATTGGACGACCATTTATGCAGTCGGAAACCCGCGGAATTTAATAATGTATTGAGTTTGTGATAGGACTCCAACTCGGATAAGGAATCAGCACCATGAAGTACATCATCTACGTACGTTTGATGTAACAAAGCATTTTGTGCTAAAGGAAATTCATTGGAATTGGAAGCGATTTCTTTTAGAACCCTTGTAGCCAAAAATGAAGAACAAGTGACTCCATACGTCACCGTGGAAAGTTGGATGCATTTAAGATCTTCTTGCGGTGAGTTTCTCCACAAGATATTCTGGAAGTGTAGTTGTGAAGGATTTATTTTTACCTGGCGATACATTTTCTCGATATCGCAGGTAAGGACAAACTTGTGTAAACGGAATCGACATAATATGTCATATAGGTCCGGCTGAACTGCGTAACCCTTGTGCAGGATATCATTCAAGGAAATTCCAGTAGACGTTTTACTGGAAGCATCAAAAACTACTCTAAGTTTCGTGGTTTCACTGGACTCTTTAATCACACAGTGATGTGGAAGAAAGTATCTGTTCTCAACGGACTTGTCGTTGGGATCAAATGGAACGTAGGAGGCATGTTTCAGCTCCACATACTCATCAATAAATTTCTTGTAATCGGAAAATAACTCCGGGTTATTTTGGAAACGTTTTTCCAGATTACAAAATCGCCTTTCGGCAATGTGGAAAGAATCACCGAGTGGATTGCTAGCGGTGGGATCCTTGAAGGGAAAATTCACTTGAAAAGTTCCATCTTTACACCGTATGTGTGTTTGAATGAAACTTTCTCCAGCCAATATTTCATCCACTGACAAGTGCTTGTCTTCTGGAAGTTCTTCGACTTCCCAGAATTTGGTAAGGACTTTATTCAGAATATTACTGGGCTCGGATAAGTCTTGACAGAAGAGGGAAACTTGAGCTCGATTCGAAATATTGTGAGGAGGCAACTGTCCTCCAATCACCCACCCCAGCTTTGTTAACTGGAGGGTAGGAAGTTTAGGGCCTAGCTTGTGGATCTGTGGAAGGAGAAGCTGATAATATGCTCCAGCACCTAACAGCAGATCTACGTCTGCAGGAATATGGAATTCTGGGTCAGCTAACGTGAACCCGGGAGAAATGTTCAAACCTTTTTTGTTAATAAGAATTCTAGGCAACCTTGAAGTGATTGCTGGAAGTACTGCGCAAGACACCTCCAACTGGAAGTCATATTGCACATTGGAATGAATAGTAATATCTAACATTTTGGTAGAGCTCGTTGGGGTGCATTTAATACCGGAAAATTGAAGTGGACTATTGTAGGGTTTTGCATTTAATTTTCTTACGAGGTTTTCGGAAATAAATGAGCATTGACTGCCATTGTCAAGAATGATTCTGGCCTTGACAGGGGGACCGTTCTCGGAAAGAACATCTACTACCGCTGTGGCTAGTAGAATTTCAGGATCTCCCTTACCTACTAGTAGGGAGGATGGCATTGAAAGTGCCGGAAAATTCCCTAGAGTTTCAGGCTCGGGGTCTCTTGTGGAAGGTGAATTATTAGCATCCGGAATAGAAGAACTAAGATGAGACCTCCAGTTTTCATTGGAATATCTATTAGATGAGTTACGAATATCAGATACAACCTTTGGAATGGCACCTGTACTGACTTGAGGTCTGGAAGAGCTCCTTGAACTATACCTAGGATCCTGGGAACTTTGGTCATTGGAGTGATGAGGAGTAGGAAGCTGGACAGGATTCTTGTGAAGGATCGTGTGGTGTTTTTTACCACACAGGGTGCAACCCTTAGACTTACACTCTGACGGAAAATGTTTTGCTCCCATACAATTGAAGCATAACGAATGCGACTTAAGGAAATTATACTTATCTTCAGAAACAAAATTTGAAATTTTGTGACATCTATAAATGTCATGATTCGCGATTTTGCAGTACCAACAAGTTCGTTTGTTTGTTGATGAACTAGAGGAGGCACTATTTACATGCAATATTGTTTTCGTTTTATAAACACCCTTTTCGGATTTTGCTTCGTGCGAAACGAAGGGGGAAGGACCGCTTAAGGATTCTAGTGCATTGCATCTATCTCCAATGATCTCGAAAAATTCCTTTAATATAGGAGTTGAATTTAAATCTCTATTTGATTGATATTCTCTTTTAGTACCATAATCTAATTTTCTCATAATTATGTTGAGCATGACCAAGTCCCAATGTTCGACTGGGCACTTTAAATTTTTTAGTGAGTCTAAATTTTTTCGAATATTCACTAAAAACTCTCGGAGTGCAGTTGACGTAGATTTAGTTATATTTGGATAATCTAGAATGGAATTTAAATGGGAATTTACAATGGCTAAACTATTTTCGTATCTTTTTTCTAAAATGTCTAATGCAATTTGAAAATTATCATTAATAATTTCCAATGATTCAATGAGAGCTAAAGGCTCTCCCTTTAAGTAGGATCTTAAATAAATTAATCTTTGAACATCAGTTAAAGAAGCATTATTTTTGATCAACGCGTTGAATAACTGATAAAACGATGCCCACTTGGAGTAATCGCCTGAAAATTGAGGAATGGAAATTTGGGGGAGTTTTACACCTAACCGCTGATCATTGGAGGTAGATATAGAATTGCTTGGGACGGAGGTAGGAGGTGCATGTCTATTTAGAATGCTAATTTTTCCATTAAGAATTGATAATAATTTATAGAAATAGTTTTCAAAGTTATCCCTATCTTCTACGTCGTTATTATCTGAATCTAAGTCTTCAATTTCATCTTGTGCGGAATTATATTTACTCATTTCTATATTTAATGAATTAAGTCTAGCTTGAATTTCGAATAAATCTATTTCGGAATCTACTTTATTTGTGATCCAAGTTTGGATCCGGGTGATCGCGGCCTTAGCCTTTCTTCGAGCATTCTTTAAGGCTCTCATGTCTGCCATTTTGGGCTTTGAAATGAAAAAGTAAGGTAGTTCGAATTAAAATAAAATGTTTTACAACTATACTATACAATGAAAAGATCACGCAGTGATCTTGGAAAAGCACAAATCACTCGAAATTATTTAGCGGCACTGAAAATCGAACACACGCGTAAATGTACTTAATCTAAACAGGACAATAAAATGTTTGTAGGATGAATGGAAAAATTTCAATCAATAGTGTTCATGAAAAAGGTATAAACACATATGTTGCGGGTAATTGGCCACAACACTGGGCTTTTGTACTTTTCTTCCTTCGATAAGTAGACTGGTTTCTCAAAAGGCCGGTTCAGCAATAGAATAATTTACACTTAAGGATGGTCAACAGATTATAAATCTTTTATTGAATAACAAAAATATGTCCCAAATAGTTATAAATGTAGACAAGCCTTTCAGTTTGAAATATAAATTATTAGGAACAATCTTACTCTTTCCTCTGTCTTCTTCAAAGCACTATTCACCATGAGATGCAATTTGAATTTAGGTTGAAACACTGTGATTAGCAAAGCTTTGTAATGTAGAAAAATGCACTTCATTATGCAGGAAACTGGATGAATTTAAATAATATGGATTTGACCAATTTGGTCGGAATTTCGGTTTATTATACCGGGAAAGGAGCAACTAACACACTGTCGTCGACACGTTATCACTCGAGACACTCTCAACGAAGACTTTTTTTTGACTCGACAAGTTAGTTGGCACACGCCTGCCTCTACCCTCGAAAAACTGTCTTCAGCGATTTAGGGTTTCAGTGGCGCGTCGTTGGGAAATTTGAATGGAGAATAGGAGTTAAAGTTTATGAATTATATAAAACGAAAATTTGTTGAACGCGTGGTTTCAACATTATGTAAATAACGTGAGAAAATATTTGTCCTCCAAATATGAGGTTTTATTAGAGAGTCCCCCTCTCCAACATGTATCATGAATAAGTTCATGATGGAAATGGATGAATACATTGATTTGACATTTGGCAGGTTTTTAAAAATATAATAGGACATGTCATATTTTTTCGTTGTGTCAGATAGGGACCAAAAATTATTTTATTAATTTCATTACTAGTTAATCTTGACAAACCCAAAAGAATAAGAGAAAAAGGAATAATAGGACATATTAAGATGAGGAAACAGTTTTCAATTCTTGGTCCAGTGGTGGACATTTGGAAGAATATGTCACCTTCCCCCTCCCATTCTTCACGCCACTGGCATTTGAAGATATTTTTATTTAACTTTATATTTCTCAGTAATTTTCACGTGAAAAATGCAAAACCTTTGCAGTTTTCCAGTTATTTAATATTTTCATGAAGTCTGCATCATCACTTTTTAATAATAGATAAAAAAAATTGTTTTTCGCATTTTTTTTATTTAATAACTACCAATGGTAGAATATGTAACAGAAACTAATTTATGCGCCTAAAAATTCGTTGAATATTTTTGAAAATATTTGTCCAAACTTGTGATTTTATTAACAAAAGAATCAGGTAGCCAACAGCTCACAAGAGATGTTTATGTTTAAGATTTTGTCCATTTATATTTATGCATAGTTTGCAATGTTTTCTCATTGGCAATCGCACACCTTCAAAAGACTGGCTATTGCCGGAGATAATTGATTACTGCAGCAGCATGGATTCTTTCTAATTTTTTTTGTTAATAAATCATAAGTTTGCTCCTGTTACATATTCTAACCATTGTAAAATGAAAATAGCGTATAAAATGGGAGGGAAAAATTGACATATGTTTCCAAATTCACACCACTGGATCAAGAATTGGAAAATATACCCTTCCACATTTAAAATAATTCTGCCAAATGTATTCATCCATTTTAAAGTGATCAAATTGAGACATTTTATTTTTCATATCTTGGACACAACGTACTTTTGGATGTAAATGGACTGGACCCCTCAATTCCCATGTCATTTTGTTTTATTTTACGAGAGGTATCCACATGCAAACGTTGTAAGTGTCATTTGAAAACACCCTGTATAATATATTTCATATTCCTACAGTTACTAATAAAAAAATTCCCGCGGTATTGACAACTTTTGAGCGTAGGACCAAGATGACATACCACGCAATGTGGGTGGTAAACTTTGCAAAAAGCTAACGAATGAAAAAGAAATCAGCTGGTTAGTAATTATTTTTCATGACCTTGTTTATAATACATGTTGGGGAGGGGGGACTTCCTGACAAAACCTTATATTTTGT